>DWDT01003931.1:0-11764 GCA_018245595.1 Microceris scylla | reverse complement strand
AACTAGAAGCAAGAAAATATTGTAAAAACGATAGTTTTTAGATATGCCGGGACTCCATATATTTGCATACGTATAGGTCTTCACGCCAGGTTTTTTATGCAGTAGGCAGAGAAGGCAGAGTGATTAATGTCTCGATCCTTACAGACCTGCAATGCTTCTTCCACGTACCCATATATCTCTCTAAAAGAAAATTTTATCAGCCTATTTTAGTATTGATAGGAAAATCGATAGGTCTCTAATAGAGAGAGGATGCTTGCAATACATACTACGGTATTTTATTACGAATTTTAATCATCTAAAAAACTCGCTAAGATTTAATAACTGCTAAATCATTTTCAAACGTCGGTCGCACAAAAATCTATTTCACTGTACACATTTTTACTATATCCACAATATATTACGTTTGTTTTCGTTTGAACAATCATTATTGGTTATATCTCCCTCAAAGTGTTCATTTGGCGATAGTTAATTTTTAAAACTACGTGCAGTGAAATCGTCCAAGGATTTAATTGTTTACCTAATATTGTCTAGCAACTGTGGATTTACAGATGAAAATAAATAAATTTAAATTCCAGCCGTGTTACCGCTCGTTCGCTCATCGCAGCTCAGTGATGACCGCAGTCTGGTGCTACCACAAAACCTTTTGACGCGTTTTACGTAAAAATGTTTGCGACCGGTTCCGCGCAAAATCACTTAATACCACCACCTTGACCATTTAGAGAATACAATTATAGGTTGTGAGAAAAAACAATTTATACGTTGAACTAGTAAAAAAAGCTGTTTATTACTTAAATTGACAAAGAGACGACACCGGCTTATGTTTTACTGTGAGAAGGAATAAGACTTCTTCAATTTGTTTTTCGGTTCCGGTGAGAAATAGATTCGAATCGGGTTGCTTGGAATTATAGTATGAAATAAATATTAACAATCCTGGTTTATTCGGAAGTAATTATAGTTTGTTTGGTACTTTGTAGTATGACATAGTGAGCAAAAAGTTGTGGGATAATGCACACAGGTGCACTATTAATAAGACCGAGAAGAAACCTCATTCGATGTGGAAAAACCCATTTTGTAATAGTTCTTGGAAAGGTATTTAATAAACATAAAGACGTGTATCTTTCCATTTGGAGTTAGAGCAGGCAAAATGTATTTTATTTTATACTTACAGAATGTCGATAATGTTGTAACGGGTGCCTGGGTTCACATCCTGGCGAGTGCTTTTTCAATGTGCGATTTCAGATTTAATATTATTTGCTGATGCAATTAAGGACATCGTCAGGAAACCTGCGCAAGTGAGAGCTCTCCATAATATTCTCTATAATGTTGTGTGCTAAGCGGCACTTGGTCAGCGGTGACAGACGTAGCGTTAACAATTCTCATTCTGACAGGAGAACAGTTTCCAACACTGGAATGAAAAAGGGTTAATGATGATATATTAAATATTATTTCAGTTCCATATGTGATGCGTTGCACTGATTAAAGTTCCCGAAATAATCACGGCGCAGTGTGGCATGCATCATTTTATTCCCGCGAGAAATATTTTATTTATAGCCGAATGTATAACATTTCGAAGGTTGCGCTTGAATATATTAAATGGCATTAATTAACTGTTAATTGATTCAATAATTGCACAGCAATATAACCTACAAAGCATGTATAACTTTAATATAAGCTTAAGTGTAAAGTTTAGTAATTTTTCCACGATGTGATTTTTTCCTCCCAATAATTGGGTCACGGAAAGCAAGAACATAGCGCGTATACGTCTTGTGGGTCAAAATGATCCAGTTTCTGAGAAATGTGATGGTTAGATAAGTTTAAGATTTAAATTGTTTTGTTTCCGGCCTGACCACCTTGAGATTGTTTTTTTATATTGACACGTAGAACTATTAACTAACTTATGGTTTAACTCATTTTAATATTTCTTTAATGATTGGTTGGTTATTATCATGCTACCAGGTCTCTACCGGTGTGTAGGTAGAGACGCACCGATTGTTAAATATTTCTACCCTGACACTTCTGATATGCTTCTTTTAGTATCGCGAATATGCAGGACTGCATCGTTCATGTCTAGCAATATTTCTATCTAATTATACTAATCTAGTACTGATATTTAGATTTTTTCTTAGCAAATTGGAATAAAAGGGGATTTATTTTAATATTTCTATAATATTCCAATAGGCAACATTTAGAAGTTTCTGGAAACGGTCATCTGTGATAACCACAATAATAAAGCTAAGACAGACATACATATACATATGTATATTATGTATAGTACTATGACTTTTCTTACCTACCCACCTTCGGTTATACGTACCTTTTTTCTACCTACTCTCATTTTCATAAAGAAATATTACGGTTATTTTCTGCATCAAATACATCGGTATATTTTCCTCTCGACCAAACATAATGTGTTTATTTTCACATATTTCCAGCACGTGGCTGTTTAATATCAGAATTGCGAGCTATTTTCCATTGAATAATTTGTTCATATTGTATATTTACGGTATTGAAATCATAATAAAAATTTGGTATTATGCGGGAATTGTCGGTTTTATGCTTACCGATAAGGTTTTATAATTAGTATATTTAAATATTTTTTAGTATTATAATTATTATTAGATAGAGACTGATGAGTGTATAAGAAGCTTGTCAGGTGTGTAAGGACAGAAATATTTGGTATTTAGTGCTCTCTACCTGCTTCGTAAGGGACTTGGTTTAATGGTATAAAAGTAATATAATGGTGTTTATATTAATTTTAACTTGATTAAGCGTTAATGCGCTATGATTATACCTTCCTTATATTTCTAATATGTTTGATTGATTCTGGCTGCAAGTACCATTGCTCCCACTGCAAGATCTCTTTGTATTTTGGAAAATATAAATCGATGGAACACTCTTAACTTATATCGAAATGCAACTTGATGAATTACTTTTAAATTAAAATTTACGTTTTCGAATTAAAAGTTGCAGATGTAAACTGTTTAATTAGATCTCGCGATGTGATTATGCGGTAATTCCGTATTGTTCAAGAAAAAAATACCAGTAATTAACATTTTCGTGTCAGATAATGAATCAGCCGAGAATTTGTCTAACGCCAACAATTCTGCATGCATGAGTGTTTGAAAGACAAATGTTTAACTGATTTATTATTCTCTCGTCCTTGTAGTAATTACACTGTGTACCCATCTCGAATGTGTTGAGGAAAATCCTATGTGTTGAGTGCAAAAATTGTATGAGATTCGTTTCCACGGTCCAATTATTGACGGTCATTACCGCGATTATTATCGCTAATGTGACATTTGGAATGGACATCGCTCTGACTATTCTCCGTTCCCTAATTCCATGGCACTAGATGACGTGTTATACTTTCAAAGCAGCTTTTAAAAAGCAGATGTGAATTCTGTGAAAACAATTTATCAAATATGCATTGTTTATTTGGTTTCATTTAAAATTATATTTTTACACTTACTTACACCGACAAATATTGGCATATTTCTGTGCTTATCTTAATTGCCTACCGGACAAATATTAAAAATCGTAGGTTCCGCGATTGTATATGTTTAGAATGAAAATAACTTGTTACTTTATATTGTAAAATTATCTTCGTCTTGTTAAACTTACTCGGCTGTTTTACAACTCGTACATTTCGGTAACTAAAGCGAAAATATCATACCGCTGTCATAAGTTTTAATGAGAGATCTCTGAAGATCTATTTTTTATAACATGAAATGCATAATTTGGGGTGATATATGTATGTAAAAGTTAATATTCGATGAAGTTTTCAATTTTGTACATACATTTGACGAAGAAGGCGACAAATACCGGAAAGAACTCGTTCGTGGATACGGTTTAAGCACAATATTGAAAACCAAGGCTGTGTGATTCACGGAGAGAACGCTTTATCTTCTGTGACGTCGGCCAATTACACAAATAAAAAAACACCAACGTTGCAATCTAAAATGATAATCTCTTAATTATTTTAATTTCTTTATTACAGCATTGCGTACGAGATTCGCGCGCGAAAAGTAAAAGAGTCATTTGCTTTTAATTTATCTTAATTATATACATACATATATGTACATAACCCAGATTAAGCAGCAACTCGGCGACGTCACGAGACTTATGGGTTTTTACTTGAAACAATTCATTCCTTATTTAGCTTCAGTTCGTATTTTAAATTCACCAATTTCAGCGCCTGACATTGGCCCAATTTTCTCAAGTCTGTTTTCTGCCAAGTATCCTACAATTTGTCCATCTCGCACATCCTCAATTTGCATTCAATGCAAGCATCGTCCACCCTTCTCGGTAATATGTTTGAGTAATGGGTTCGTGACGTATATAATTTTAGCCTATTAGATAACTTATACCTAGGATTTCTCTAAGTATAAGTAAGAATAAGATTGGTCCAAAGATCATACACTGTGGAAGGCTTGTTTAAATTTTACAGTTACAATTCTCGTAAAATGTTGTGAATTATTATATACCATTTATTCAATCTACTTCAAACACATATGTACGAATCACACATGTAACTTCAAGGTTGCACTGAGTGCCAAAGGGTAACAGTGTCAGAAGCCGCTGATATATCCTTTTGCAAAGTGCTCTAAGGCTTGTTGTTGTAAGCGACTCGTTGCGGGCCTTCACCTTAAAGAAATCGGGCCACTTGTCGCAGTACGACAACCGGCGCAATAACTGCGGCGCGGGCCCATTGTAACGGACGTTACGGTTCCGTCAATGTTTACTGCATTAAAATCGTCGACTGGGTTCCTTTTTTTATTGACTTGAAAATTAATACTTATCAGTTGTGCTGCTTTTTAAATTATCTCGAACTACGCAATCACAAAAAATTAATAATAATTAACGACTTCCAATATTTATAATGATACTTGTTACATTACCAACTCCCATCATTTTTCATACCCATTGCTCAATTTGACCACAATCTAGATAACTTCGTATAGCATTTGCTTATTTTCATAATCAGTTCAGTTGATTGTGACCTTTACTCCTTTGGCCGTCGCATGGTGAGCTTTCAATGACCTTTACATAACAAACTGTATCAATCAAAACTTGATTAAATTGAGTAACGTCAGCTTGCAATGGAAACTTAATACAATTTTCGAATCGTTTATTTTCGACTAACGTTAGTATATTTATTATGTCGGTAACGTAACTAGTATTTGTTGTTACGACACCTCTGTAACGATATATCGTTTCAAATTTATTATGCTCTAGCGACACTCGGTGGCTAGACATAGTGTTGCTCTTTTGAATTCTTTATTTGAAACATCTTGTTGCTAATGATTTCTCTTTAATATGACTAATGGATTATACTTCCGAATAGAATGGTGAAAAATCGTCGACGATTACCGAAGACAGTTCACTTGTTTTGTTTATATTAATATTTTGATCGGATATTGTAGCCCCCTCAATTTGTTTTCCTCTTGTATTAAAACTACCACTACTACAACTCATTCAGCAGTAATAATCACTGATTGAAAACGTGGTACACAAGTTTCTTCTGGTTTTTTCTTCAGCGCGTTTGCGATCAACCCGAGTATCCTTATTGAGGTAATCATCTCAAGGTTAGCGAACGCTTTTCCGTCGACCACTCGGGTTTTAATTTTATTACCGTACCAGAGGTCATATTACAAAAAAATATTAACGACGTCTATTTATAGTTTATTTAATCAATCGTCTAATTGCACGTTATTGTCAAGCAATTTGGTATTATTCGTTTTTTACATCTGCTGCATATAAACTTACAAAATTAACTGTCAATTGCAGTATCGGTCTATTAAAAGTATCTTAAGAAATATTTAAACGAGGCTTAACATCACGTGACGTAAGTCTCGTTATATTTATTTACTAGAGGTTATTTTTGATTATTTTGTGTTTCAAATATTTTAAGTTTTGGAAAGAGACACTATGAATTTTACTTTTTGGACCATAATACAAAAGACCTAGACGTAAATTGCATTTAAAATTTCCATATCGCACCTGTTTTTGAACCCGTCCCGACGTCAACAGGGAGAGCGAAGTGTTATCAATGAAGCAAACGGTATCAATCGCTTGCGCAACAGATTAACAGAAATCGGGGACATTGCTACTGCCGAGGTCGGCTTGCACTCGACATGTTCGGTGGCGGCCGAGTGTGATAGAAAGCTCGTTTGTTTGTTTGTCACTAAACGGCTTTGATAAATAGTGTTTTATGTGCTTCGTACCTTATATATGGTTTGTTATGAAAATCCCCGCGCTAGGAATGTGAGTTGGGAACAGTAAATACTCAGTACAAGGATGGGTGAATGTTAGTACATTTTGAACGTAGTGTTTTTATTACTTATCGGTACATACATACCTTTCAATACTGATTTTATGACATCGTGTTTACTATAGTGATTTGACGCATGTGTTTTTAAATTCACTTTACAATTATATGCCTTTTTATTATTAAAGTGCCAATAATTGTTTGCCAATATTTTTTTAAGTTTTTCGTCCATTATTTCATTCAAGGTGTTATAGGTCTATTTTTAGCACTACTATTGTGTACCTTTTTTCCTTTTATTTCTTTAATTTTTCGTTTGTCTATTTCGTTCAAAGGAGCATTTAGCGTATCAAAATATATTCTTTCAAATTCATAGTATCAACTTAGACTCCTGTGAACTAATTGTAAGGTTTATATGGATACACTATCATTGTTGATAATTATTATACCACGCCAGCTACCTTACGGGGTTGACTGAGAGTCGATTGCCAATTATCTCCAGCCTTACGTGATTCTCTATTCATCACTTTCTTCAGATCCGTACGTGAATGTGTAACACTGCTTCTATAAAGGTAAAATAAAAACAAATTAGTAATTCCAATTGGAACGACAATTACCTAACATGTTTTCTCAAGTGCTCTATACAGAGCTACTCTATAGACACGAATACGTTCGTTTTGTAACACTACGCATTCATTGACGGGCTGGCTGCTTAATGAGAAAATTTGTCATGCACGACTGTTTTTGTTCACCGGTGCCTACATTCTGGTACATTTTCACGTTATCAGCTTGTTCATAAGCTATTATTTCTTTTTCATAAAATGTACTCGTATACTTAAATTATATACATTTTTCTTAATACATCAACGTCACATTGCTAAAAATAATGATATCGTTTGTTGATAAGATTGTAGACATATTCCCATATTGTGAAACTGGATTTATGAATTTTTTAAAGATCATTGTATAGATTAATAGAATTTTAACGAACAGAAGCGGAAACGATAGGGGGCCTAAAATAATTCAACACATATCCAATCCATGATGTGAGATAATATGTATTATTACTAGGGTTATCAATACAAATGCTATTTGGATGAAATAGAAAATGTGAAGTTACGATTTAATTATGCTTTCGTATATATCTGTTTTGATTTTGAAGTCTCAGTTCTAGCGGCTTACGAGATGATAAACCAGCATTGCTATGAATAGGCTAAATAAGGTGTAAGAATCATTGTGTGCTTCTATTCCGAAGATGCGGAAATATCACAAAGCGAAATCATAGACAATATCATTGAAATGGAGCGTGAAGATGTTTTTGCATTAAAATAATTCTGAATGAGGTCGCCGCGGCCTTACTTTTTACTTTCAGCCGATTTTCCATAGCCAAGGATGACGGCACAATGAATCTTAATCGTTTGCCGATTTGACTTGTCCTATTGTCGGTTATCGATTGAATGGAGGTCACATCTTTCTGCCAAAATTCGTTTTTATACAATGATTTATAGTGATTCAGAGTATATCTACTCCGAGTCATTAATGTGTCGTATTGTTCGTTGGATACAGCACAAAACAGTATACCGGCATGGGCCTCGTTAAACTGCAGGAGAGAGCTATCTTTTTTTATCGTCTTTTAATTAGATTAATATATAAAAAATGTATTGATTGCGACAACCTTTATGGTCGGGATGCGTCCGAACTTACAGTGACTCGATAAATTCTAAAAAAGTCTACTAATTTTGGACTGCTTATGGCGATTTGAGTACGTGTGGCCTGGAATTCCAATATTTGTCTTCGATAGCCTCAATGTCCAATTTAAAGTTAAATATTTATGTTTATGGCCCCTACAGCCAGTTCTGATCCAGTGATTTCACCGTCCAATTCCACATTCGTAATGATAAATCATCTCCGGACCTACGAGCTAATGAGATACTTACATGGTGCTGCCTGGTCATAATGACACATTGTTTTAAGAGCTTATGGTTATTTCATTACATTATTCAATATATACTTTGGTGATAGCAATCGATCACGCCCACTTCGTGACCGTTGGTCAACTGGAGTTTGTATTAAGGTCGTAGCGAACCTCAAAAGGACGAGCGGCGTATTATGACAACAGATAGCATTAGCAGCGATGGCAAACACGACATGGAGGCACGAAGGTCGAAGAACAATAAGCAATATTTAGTTTTATTAACGCACTTGTCCCACACGGAACCTCTCCGCCTGATGGAATTCGTGTGCCACTATAGTAATATATGTCCTGCGGCCTGCCGCGGCCGCTTTAGTTTAGTTGCGGCTTGAAAGACACAATGATATAAAGAGAAACGGAATGCATTTAATCGCGGTTTTGTGTTATTTAGAATAATGGAAAATTTACAAGAAATTATGTCCACCGAAGCAGTAATACAAGGTGATGGCGATAATAATGATGTTGATGAGAGAGAAAACATTACGAGTTTTATTGTATGTCATTGTTGAACACCCGCAAAAAAAACAAAAAAACCGCGAAATACAAATTAATTATATATGGTAACTGAAGGTAACTGAATGTAAGGTAACCCTATTCTCCAGAATATATTTTTGACTTTAACTTTGACGTTGAAAAAGATGTAAGTTCGATTATTACGAATGTACAAGATGGATCGCGGCGATGAGTGTCGGTCTGAGCTGACGGCCATTAAAATCTAAACACACAATTTCGTATAGAGTCACATCTTGAGAATTATAGTTGGTCGAGTCTGTCTTCACCTTATTACTATTATGACCAGTGTTCCTCCCACGTGTATGACTACATATGTATATAGACGACAAAAGCATGAACTAGCAAAACAAAACAAAAATGGACTTTTGAGTTATCATAAAAAAAAGTCCAAAACACCTCAGAGGGATTAATAAAGAGTGTCTATGGACAGATAACTAATTACATCTTGCCGTAATTTTTTAAAATTATGGAATAGGACATTAAATTCTATCTAATGTGTATAGCCATCTCATTTCATCATCATAATATTTGTGTCTATTGAAAACCTTGTACCATATTTATTTTCATTTTGTTTTGATATCTTGTATCATATATACTTTCATTTTGTTTTGTTATTTTACATTTTGTTTCGTGAATCTCCCAAAGTTCTGACATTTTAGAATTTTATCGTGGAGAGTTTCAACGGCTTTTCCACTTAGGGTCCGCATGGGAAACTGAGATCCATACACATTTACGCGTTATATAGAATTCGCTATTTAAATATTAATCTGAAATAAATAAAATATAAATGTGTATGTCCATTGCATCAATGCACATCATTGTCTATGAGTGAGGTCATCGACCGTGAATATTACAATACTGTGTGATTCAAATAATAATAATAAATTCTTAGCACCTCGGTGATAATATTAATAATACAATGATTTATTTATATATTTTATATTTGTCTTCTATTGGGCGCATCGAGTATTCGGATCTCGGTACTCACATTTCACTTTAAAAGACTTGCTGTTCTTTCAAAAATGCTTTTTCGTTATAAGAGTGATGGTGTCCTAAGAAAACCTTACATACTTTCGATTTCTCCATAATGTACTCCGAGGTTCAGACGGATGCTCATGATGATGAAAAGCAATTGAAATGCTAATGAGTAATTAAACAAGCCCACTAAAGTTCAAAAATAAGAACAAAAATTTAACATAACTAGGAAACTTTACAGACATAATAGTACATCGATGGAAGTTAAAATCGCTTATGTGTATACCGCGGTGACAGCCAATATTATGAGAGTATGATGAGGAGACTGGCAGTGACAGATCACACCGAATCTACACCTTGCAGATAAGATATGCCGCGTACATAAATAACGCTCTATTCATTACATAAGTTATCTTATTTCTAGACTGCGAAAATATGTACCGTCCTGTTCTCACGCAGAGTAGGATAACAGTAGAGATCACAACTCTGCTCCTTGCCCATATTTGGCCTGTCTGTGATTTATTTATTAAGCTCTTTTTGCGTAATAGTTTAGTGGTTATAATTCAGTAGTTTAATGAAGCTGAATGCAGCGCGGACAGTTGTAGATTTGTTTCCCAACTACGATGAATATTTGTGTGATGAGTTCGTGTGTTTGTTTTGTATCTGCATCAAAAAATATTTATACAGATATATTTACCGCCTGTTCCTGTGTGAGTTGTCACAGGATTATACAAAATTGTTTTTATATCATATCGTTAACAAAACAGCGATGAGTGTTATTTCTATCTTATATGTTGTAAGTTGTCGAACGAAGAAATGTTAATATGAGGTAGAGGTAAAGTTTGTTATATAACTTTCTTAAATTCTTATTGTATCGTCACGCCAGGTCCGTTATGGGTTAGACGGAGTGCAACGATAATAAATAATACTATTACCATATATGGGTATATACCACGAGGAATATTAACTAGTTCCAGCCTGTAAGCATAATCATTATCTAGCAGTTCATGAATTATTCTAATAAGATACACTTAGCCTTGAGTCAGGTTCTCATTATGGACGGCTCCCCAGTTTATATAAGTAGCATAATAGTAGGAAGAATAATATCCGGCAGTGTCTGTGTGTAGCTGCTCTATGGCGTACTACGAGATATGGAACGTCCTTGTACTTCATGTAACACTTCATGTTCAACACGACTGAAGGAAACATAAGTTTCATAGTGTGAGCGAACTGGAAACAATAAAATATATTAAATATATCTGTTGTGTACATTGTATTTAAACTAATGAACATGCGGTTGTGTATATTTATATAAATATTGTAAAGGAATACTTAGCTTCTTTTATATATAGAATATATGGGTTAGGGCAAATATGATTTTGGTTTTGCATGGAGCAGGTATATGTCCGGCAATGATCTAAAATTTACATTGATGGTGATAATGATGATGACTAATAAATAAAATCAGCTGAACAAACTTACAGACAAAAAATTCAATATATGCAAAATATGTGAGTGGTCGTAATGAATTTCGTCGAATTTATATTGACGCATCAGATTTTTGTCATTATGATATAGGATACGAGATTGATTCGCAAGTTGGTGGTGTGTGTTGGGAGCATACATAACCATACTGCACGAGTACAGTTTACTATAGAATCAAATATGTCAATCATCACGAGAGACCATATGTGAATCAAATTTGTCTAATTGAAAAATAGGCAAAATCGTGTGCTCGTTAAATGAACCCAATGGCGGGGTGTTGCGTTACGTGAGATAACCACGTTTGTGTTAATGTTTATCTAACTGCCGGTGATGGATCGCCGGCGCCGCACTCACGTGCCCACCGCCTCCCAAAGTGTAGCGGTAGGAGTGCGCAGTGGAGCCTCAACTTTCGATCTATCTGATTTTGTCCGCTCCTGCAACTTATTACAAGATTGTAACTGGTCATGCGTGCCAACGGACTCGCCATTCAGGATGCCAAAGACCGTGCGAAGTGGGCTAGATGGAGCCGGAAAGCGGACCCCGGGTCGTCACGC
>DWDT01003930.1:0-11770 GCA_018245595.1 Microceris scylla | reverse complement strand
GCGCATGACATATGTATTATATGAAGGATTCCAGACTTGTGAGGCATATTCTAAGTGACTTCTGACATAGGCACAGTTATTAGTTATTAGTTATTATGAAGATGTATATTTGTTCAAGAATTTTTAAATTACGAGTTACATGGCGATGAAACAGAAGATGTAAAATCTTTTTGTTTTGGTGAAACATGGAAAACAAACAACGTTTTTTATATTATTGTGTTAAATTAAATTAATAATTACAATAATTGACAGTGAGCCACAGCAGTTTGTATCTGTATTATTTCCAAAACAAGTATCTTAAAAAATTAAAAACGCTGCCTAAAGTAACTATTTTAGGCGGATGAAACCGCTGACAAAAGCCAGTGATAACATAAAGTCACTGGTAGTTAAATTTCACTGTCTCGTTGGTCGAGTAATTGCAGGCGGTAGACTACTGATTTAGAGTTTCCAGGCTCGATCACTGGGTCGGTACTATTGGATTTTTCTATCTGGAAATTTGTAGTGATGGCTAGACGTTTGAATTTATGGCCGGAAATAGGCTCACCACCTATTTCATAGTGGGAAATAGACGTAACTGGTGAAACATAGAAGCGTACTATATTCTTGTACCTTTCCCTTCATATATTCATTCATACATTCATTCATTCATTCATCATTATAGGCGGGATGGTACGTTTTCTACTTAAATGGATAAGAGACTCGCTATCACTGTTATTCTTGCCTTTTCCAGAAATTCTGCCGACGTCACCGCAACCACCGTCAGACCTCCGACGGCGCGGAGAAAGCTACATAGTTACGTCTCTGTGCTGCCGGAGGACGTTCCTCTAATAATTAAAAAAGAGCAAAAAGAGGGATTAGTACCTACTGTCCGTGCCTTCGCAACAGATTAAAGGCTTTTCAGGGGTATTGCAAAACCAACACAAGACTTCTCATTAACTAAATGGATATACAGTCCACTAAACAGTTTTGTGAAAGAATTTTTAAGTGTATCACGAAGAAATTTTATTTCGCCTATAGAAAGAAATTTTGAATATATGTCCTTAAATTTGGAAAAAAATCTTTATGTCAGTGTGTCTACACGTGAACTGTCTATTTTTTTCGCTTGAGTTTTCCTCGATCCTTTTCTTTTATAGTATCCCAACAGCTAACAGCTTCAAATATCTATCAGAAAATGAATAATGAAAAAACGCGAGCTCCACGGCCGCGCACGCTGCGAGCCGCCTGTTCGCGCCGGCACCTTACATTCTATTCATTTGCATTCTGACATTATGTGTTTATGTTGTAACGTCTCTCCGTTAAAGAAGCCAACTAAACACACATTTTACTTCATGTGCGTTGATTAAAACGTTCAACGGGACTGTTGTCTTAAGCGACGTGATGCCAGCCACGTGCGTCTCTAGCCCGCGCCACTGCCTCTCTTATCGCCCGTTCACAAGAGACTAGAGTAGTAAAGTGTCGAGCTGAGGACTCCGCGAGTAAACTTTGCAAAGAAGGAGTAGGTATTTTATTAAAAACAATTCTTACAAAAATCGGCTTACATTCCACTCACGCAATAGGTGTTGTGCATTCATCTACATATGTATGTATATTAATATAGTAAAATTAAAAGTGTCTTGTTTGTTTGTTCGCATTAATCTCTGAAACCTGTTGGATTTGAGAAATTCTTATTGTATCCTGTAGTCAGACTCATGAGGAATTCTATAGGATACGTAGAATCCTGCTTCAAATGTTAGATTAAGCTCTTTATATTAGTAATTGTAAAGTAAGTCGGAAGAAAAGATACCACGGAACCATAAATGTATTGCGGCAAACTTGATAAGGATTGCTGTCTCAGCCAAATCGGTAGATGCAGAGAAAATTTAAGTGAAGTAACGTGTGGGAAGTTTCACTATTTAAAATGTTGTGTGTGATAAGCTTTACTTAAGCAATAAACTGTTTTGCGTAGAGTCCTACGTAAATAACCGCGGTCTGGGACGAGGGCGAGGGTTGCGCGGGCGAGGGGGAGGGGCTGCGCACGGGTCGTGATTAGGGAGGGTCTGCACGGATTAATTTCATTACAGAATATAGACATTTGCGACTATTTGGTACCAGATTACATTTTCGGCCTCGCCATTCATTTCATCAAATCGTTAACATTATTTTCCAATTTGTTTTTACGTATGTTATGTATAATAAAGTAAGGGTAAAAAAAACTGCGACTGCTTAATCTTCACCATTGTTGTTTCCTTGGCTGTTATCACAATCCGTCAGGGTTCCAAGATCCTAGCATTCCTAGGCCTTTAGTTAGTCTTTTTGCTCTAATTTGTATATCTACTTGTTCAGTTCTACGTTGCCTTTTTTTCACTATGTGCTGAATACATTTAACTTTTATAATGAATATAGCCTATAATAAAGTATTACAATCGGACGCATGGTTATTTTGTACCTAGGGCGGCCGGATTGTTCAGTGATCATATCCTTAAACTGTAATTTTTTGCAACAAAACTTGGACAACGGCCAGCGCGGACACCCCAGCGACACATAAGGACATTATTCTTAGTGTTTATGGACTGTCATAAAACTAATCCAATATTTGAGAAACGTGCTCATAAAAATACATCTGTTTGATAGTATTGTGCGAGAGTCGACGTGTTCTCTCGTTTACTGTTTGTACGAGGCCGCCGTGTCGGGCGAGCAATTGACGCGAACTATTTAAGAAATGCAATATTATTAAATATTTTAGTGGTATTCGCCACACGTGTGCTGACCAGCAACATTTCTTATTTGTCTCGATCAGTGGCTGCACTACTGCTACAGTTTGCATATTAAAGTATGCAAATGTTTCTAATCTTTTACAACAGCAAATTAGTTTTTCTTTTGAATTCGTTATAATACGCATTATAAATTCTTACGTAATTATTTTGAAGAAATGCAAACGTCAATTTTGATTCAGTCTGTGCTTGCAGCGGGCGACGGAATAAACATAATTCTTACTTCAATTACGAAGTTGTTTGTGTTCTTGAGTTTAGATCGAATTTGACGCGAAATTGATTTCGTTGCAGTGCCAGTGCGTCGTCCGAGTAATTGTGTGGCGCTCCGCTCGTCGATGTGTCGGCGGCATTCTGCACCTGCACCTGCTGTAGTACAACGAGCCCTAACAAAAATACTTATTAGTTAATATGGGGACATCTTAACAAAAGCTTTTTATTATTACGCTTTTATTGGATAGGCTCATGTCTCACTAGATATTAGACAACTAAAAAATAATGCCATCATGCTAAAGCTAAGAAGTTACTGGTGGAATAATTTTAAGGTTTCCAGTAAGTACGCTCCTCGCCTTTGAACTCATCGATGTATTACGTCTGCAACACTGTTGCAGTATCAGAGTGTTCGGAGATAATCGTGTATTCTTTTTAACTATGATCATAATTAATGAACTGTAATTAAAGCGGTAAAATCGTAATTTGTGGAAACAATTTGGACGCTCGCAAGTTTTGCCGAAAATGTTATTTGAAGGCTATGTAACATTTAACGTGTTTTTAGACAATTAGGAAAACTCCGCGTAGATGCAGCTGGTCTAGACCTGGATTAGATGACGTTATGCGCGACGGGAGCCGCACCTCTGTGTAAACCATCATTAAGTATTGATCGACTGCGATGGTACACGAGACAATGATACATTTGAGTCACAACCGGTGCTGATTAAGTTTTTATTATTGAATTTACATCGGGAGTCTGCGGTTATTAGCTACAGTAATGCATACATTTATTAAATATTCAAAGTGATTTACACGCATTTTTTCAAGTATAGCAATTCTATGCTTACTTACGAAAGTTTTGAAGACAAATTTATGTAGTTAAGCAATGTTTATTATGGCGTATTATTAAGACGTATGTACATTTTGTACCTCGTATAATAACTAATCTTTGAGTGCATGGTCCTCGCTCATATAATGCGGTAACTGTAGATTATCTACATGTGGCATTTTTAAATTACACGTGAGTGACACCGAGGGGACACAGGTAATGTTATCTAAAGTAAAGGGTCCTCCTGCCTTTATTTAAAAGTTGTATACTGTTTTTGTTACTTCCGAATTTTTGTATTAAACAGATGAAATCGTACATCGGAAAGTATTTACACCGTTAATTGGATATTGTAATTATTTTTAAAATACAGGATATTGTAATTATTTTTAAAATACAGGATATTGTAATTATGTTTTAAAATAGAAAACCTTGACACTCTGAAACTCCTTCCTTTAGAGGTAATAGAAGTATTAGCACCTAAAAGTGATCTTTGACAATTACTAATTTGTTGAGCAACAAACGAGAGAGACGTGCGCCGCCTACCGGCCGCCGCTTCACAGCTCCTCACAAGGATGCTGTTATCCGCAACCCTGTGCTCGTGTACTTGCACCCCGTTCCCTGTACTTTACTATAAGCCATTTTATGCTGGCGGTAAGCAACGCAAAGTTAAATGTATTTACTTGCTACGCCACACTTGTCGCACGTAGGGTGCACGTAGCAGGCGCGTAGCGCCCGGACAACTGTCGCTGTAGAACAACTGCTCTTAGATGTGCGATATGAACTACTACATTCATAAGTTGTAATTTAAACAGTTACTTATCACAACCTTCAAACACGCAAGATATTGTAACCCTGAATAATTAGTGAAGCAGCTTTTTGTAACGAATTATACTTAATAGTCGCTAAATGGCTGTAGTGCACAGTCGGAAACGGCGAGACGGAGCGCTCGCCGGCGGCCGCGCGCCGTCGACTCCCCACGAGACAAATGCACTTTGATGTCTGCGGGAGTTGACGAACTCTGTGGTCTATACTATGACTAATTTTACCGAAGTTACAGAAGTACGTAATACTGATATAATATTTTTTACGTCTCTGTTCGTCAGATCTTGGCGAAAATATGAATTAAGTATGAGTTATATATGAATTATATATATGTAAGTTTGAAACAAGATTTGAAGATCAGTGCACAAGGCGGCGAGCTCAACGGCTCTAAAAAGGCGCCGACCGCCGCTCCGCACGCTTATTAAAGCATGAAATTTCTCATTTGGAAGCGTCGTCACGGCGGGCGGTGACTGCGAATTAACAAAATATTAATGTTTTGCTCACCAACAACAAACCCGAAACCGAGTGCTTTTTTGACGGAAAGTACTTAGAAAGCCCTACATTGCGGGCTTAATTACGCGCCTGTGCCTGGTACTGGGGGCGGGTTCACTCCGTTGTTTATTTCATTATGTACTTTGTGATTTTAGCACTGTCAGGTTTAGGTTTAGGTTTAAAGAGTTTTATTCTCATGCAACATATCACAAGTCACCTCTTTGAGAACAACAATTAATTGCATAGAAATAAATGACCATTCATTCGCCTTTTACATCAGCGGATAGCATTAATGTCCAATTCCCATCCTACATAGTCGTATATGAGATTGTCTATGAAAGTAGTCACAGTCACGGGTAGAAGCAGCGCCGACGGTACAGCGCAGTGCTACAGGACGTGTACGAGAAATACTTCAACTTCTCATCTCGCAGATGGAGGTACTGCTGGCCCCCACTCACGAATCAACAAAGTATTACTTATTGCTACGTAGCGGGAACAAAGCCGTCCACGAGCAGTTTTGTAAGCAAAAACATTTAGCGAGCTCTACATTTCTAGGTTAATTACATAATGGCGGTGTACACAGCACCTGATGTAATATTTGCAGGTTAGTGTTCGTGGTCTCGAGGGTACAATACGCTCGGAATATCTGTCGTTCGATTTCACACTTTGAAATGTTTGTGCGGACGTGTAGGTTATCGTATGTCGTGGTTAGAGGCAAACTCTTTCATAATTATGCTGTTATTAACTATTTTCAGATTCTGTTATCCATTTTGTTGTACGGTTAAGCAAATCAGTGGACTGTCGCCCGAGATTTAGGTTTATTGGGACGCGGTCGCGCGCCTTCCCGCGCGATCGCCTGCTGCCGCGCGCCGTCCTGCGGGAACGCCCGCTGCCGCACGGTCCCGCGCGCACTCGTGCGCGGCAGCGCGGGCCGGCGCGAGCAGGGGCGTCGCCGTAGTTAACCTTATTAATAAGAATCACACATAAACTTAATTAAATTTATTTAATACGAAGGTAGATATCGAAAAAACTTTAGAACCTAAGTCATTTTTTTTGGATGTGGTTTATTCGTTAAGAAATCACATGACTATTTGAATAAACGAATGAACCTATTTGAGGTTAAGGGAATAGTGTACAATTCAAGGTACGCAGTAAATTATGTCTACACAATGATAGCGTGTTTTTATCATTTCATGATTGTTGTGAGCACTATGTAAGCATCACATTCAGAATGAAGTCCTTATTTCCTACGCGACTGTGTCGGTGGCAGTTTTCGCGCGGTCGACCGTGGCCCTCGCGCCTGTCCTGTCCGGCTGCGGTTCGTTCCTGTAAAATTACTCGATGTACTCGCTGAGTCATCTTTGGACGTTTTTAAATAAAATAGACGATTTGATAAATCGAGCTCGTCGCCTACTTATTCGTGACTGAAACCCGGTTTGTTTATTGTATAAATTGTATACCTTCTAATTTGATGTTATTAGTTTTTTTTTTTTTTTTCAACCCATTACAATTCCACTGCTGGAATACGGGTATCCTCTCATATTGAGAGGGTTAAGGCCATAATCTGCCACGCTGGCCAAGTGCGGGTTGGCAGACATTAGTTATTAGTTTACCGATTGCCAAATTTAATTTTACTTCTTTCCGGATGTAACATCGTTTTAGATGTTCTGGACAGTAACAGATATACATATGTGAAGTCTATAATGAAACTACATATGTGAAATTGTGATCTCCACAATTGCGTATTTTTCCACCGGCGTGTGGCGCCAGTTACATCAGTAGCGCGCCAGTTTGTGCATTCACTGACAGAGTGTCAATTTTTGTTTTGCTTCAGCGATCATCGATTATGTGAAGCGGGATAGATTATAAGTTGCACCTGTGCTCCCGAGCACGTTTCGGCGAGATAACGGCGAGGATTAGTCAGAGACGCGCTTGGCGCAGCAACACTGCCCCACACTATTTTATGCTCCCACTGTATCCGGCAATTACGCGAATCTATATGACACAGTCTACTCACACTAATTTAAACAATATCGCACATGTCTATCATGTAAACACATCTACACATGTAATCGCTTCTCATAGACGAGGACTGCAACTACATTGTATTTTTGAAACGTTTTACAAGCATGTCGCCTTCTAAGTCATAGGACCTTAAAATGTTATGTTTCTATAATTACATTTAAAGGAATCCTGTTCCATCCATCTATCCGTGCTGAGCAGCGACTGTGGCCACAATGGCCAATTGCAGGGTGCGGCACTCTCTGTTATCTTGCTTATGATACATGAGTACAGTAATCAGTAAATTGCAATCCTTGGTCTTTAATTTTACTTTGAAATGACATCGTCTGGATTTATAGAATTATTTAAGCATCAATATCCTTGAGCTGGTCGCCGCCGACGTGGGCCGCGCGGCCGCACGCAAGTCAATATTGACCGTCGGAGCAGCGCGCCAACTGCTCCATTATAGTTTTAATGAAAAACCTCTTCATTGTTATCTAAAAATATCGTCTTTAGCAAATGCAATTAACTAGCAGGAACGTATTTAGATATCTCATTTGTTGTACAGATTACGAATAAATTGAAAATTAATAATTCCGTGCGAATCCGTTGCTCTCCCTCCCCACCGCGCCTCGCCGCCGCCCCCGGACCGCTTCTTGTTAGGTTCTTGCTTTTCTTACGGAGCTATGCATTATTGACGAACCTCGTTTGTGCACAAAAGGGTGATTTTTAATTTCATCTCCTTATTCATAGGATTGCTTTCGTGTATTCATTCTTATCTCTTCTCACTTTTTATTAACAAAAAATAAAAGTCCTTATTAAGTTAAACTACTTTTTTAAAATATATTTATATTAATTTATTCTTTTAAGCATAAGTGTATACCGTGACATCCTCGCCTCCTGTATCGGAGCTCAACGCCATTCTAACTAGCTTTTATATCAGTGGCAATAAATATAACAAAATGTCACAGTTTACGAAGTATTAGTGGATGATGCAAAGTAAAAAGACTGAGCGGGGGTGCGGGAGATCTAAGCTTCTGTCTGCTACACAACAGACGACGCTCCGGCGGCCAGTGCTCGCGGTGCAACGCAGGCTGGCTCGGCGCGGCTGTCAGCACCGGCAGACCAGCGTAGGGTTATGGGCGAGAACCTCCTAAGAAAATTGTCAAGGGCGCTTACTAAGCGAGGCCAGTAATGTGATGTGAATGTATGGTACGTGAGGCAATGTGATGGAACGTATATTACATGATGTAATTTAAGTTGGCTAAATTCTAGGTTTCTTTGGGAATCTGGAATAATAAAAAATGCTCTGTTTCAGCTCCGAATGTAGTTCGACACGGATATTAAGATTATTTATACTTGTATTTTTTCGTCAGAAAGAACAGTGTTGCCCAACCGTGTGGCTTTCACTTTTTTCGGTTTATGGTCTGTATAGTTTATTTATATTTTTAGATTTTCTAATTTAGAAAACAAATTTTTATTTAGAAAAAAATTTCACTGTAAATTCTTAAAATTATGTACATTACTTTCTGAAAAATTCTGTATGTTTGAAAAGAAGTCTTATCAAAATCGATTCTGTCGTTTTAGAGATTACCGGAATCAAACCGATAGATGGAAAAAAATCTGCAAACACCTATTATATTTGTACACTTACGAGTAAGTGCCGATACGTTTTTGGTTTATGGAGAGAACATTCTTGCGGTAAAAATATCAAGCTCTTGTATACGTTTTTGGAACAGGTGAACGATGGCATTGCGGAAGGGACGCCCAGCCAGCGGAAGGACCTCTCCGTCGTCCCGGCGAGGGCTCGCGACACAATATCCGCTTCCGCCCACAGCTTCAGAACTCCGTCTTATTGTTAGCTCGTCCCATTGTTCTTAACAGACTTCGATAACCGGCGAGAGGAGGGTACTATTGTAAACGGTCACAAGGTTAAAACGACATCCACTTAAATAGATAATTTCAGTGATTGTCTCTAGAACGCCTTTGTGGTTACTCCGACGAAGCTTTGTCAAAAGTTTAACTACTAATGCGAATATATTGAAATGCCGCCTTCTTGTAATGATATCAGAACAATGACTGTTATTAAACATAACTATATTAAATCGTAGTATCGATCCGCCTACCCGGTACTTCGCGCCGTTCACTAAAATGGCTCATAGTCTCCATTTTTATATAAACGCAAGAGCAATAAAGTGGCACACACATGTTAACTACAGCAACTGACCTGTATGTCAGCGTGGACCTCTTGTGGCCGGTGAGCCGACGACACTCCAGTCCCTTGTAACCGATAGCGCACCGGCCGGCTGCGGGGTCGCCATACAATACCCTCTTTCGGCGACGCATTGTTCGTCACTTGAGAGCATTTCGTTGTCTGTTTACGTGTCGAGCACAACATACTGCGCGGCGGTCTAATGGACCCGAATAAGTACTTCGTTTCGTCAGCTACGACAAAGTCATTTGTTCTGTAATGTTCGACGAGTAGCTCTTATAGGGTGGTTTTGAAAATTAACGAACGAAAGGTAACGAAGAAAAAGATGAATAAGAAAGTTATTCTTCGTGGTTATTATACATGTTAGTTATTATACATATAGTAAGCAAATTTCATGGTATTGTTTCAATCGAGTGGCGTTTCGCTATCGGATTCGACTGTGGTACGTTCCGTGGCCGGCGGCGCTCTCCTCGCACTGTTTCCTGTCCTCGTTGCAGCGAGTGACATTTACTCTTAAACACGAATTTTAATTTTGTATGTGATGCGCGATTGTATTGAAACCTAGAACCGTTAGAGTGAGATCTTGACTGATGAAACCTGGAAGTGTATTTACACTCTACCTACGTCTTGGGGTATTACAGGCGGGATTTTACGTTTTTAAAAGACTCTTTTACTAAACAAATGGGCGAAGATAACTAGATCATTATGTCTCATTATATCTGCCGTCTCAGTAGTAATGCCAGGAAAAAAATTGACAACCAACGTTTGGATGTCTTTGGCTTTATATTTTCTGTTGCTATTGAATATATCTGGTAAACTCATTAGGGTAATTTGAAATAAAATATTATTTTTGAATTTTTAATTAATTATAGGAATTTAGTACAGAAAACATTCTAAATACGAGTATATTCCTTAATATAATAAAAATAAATAAGTTCGAATCTTAGCCTAAAAGAAACACAGAGGATGTATATAGTGATCTATCTCGGGGTTTACCACGAACATAATATCGCCATCAATAGGGTACTGTTGTCGAAGGCGCGCGGAGCCCACGTTTTAAATACGATGTCATATTTCGGGGCCAGGAAAAAGGGTGTCTATTGTGTTCGCTTTCAAAGCGTGACTCTTCAACTATGCAATCGTTATACTTTTATTTTTTAACAAAATGTCTTCAGAGGCTGTAACGTTTCACCGTATTGTTGGTTGAGTGGTCGCAAACGCGACTGCTGGTCGAAAGGTTTTGGGTTTGATCCCCGGGTCGGGTACTATTAAATTTATACCTTATAATTCCTAGCAGTGGATTTATGCCCGGTGTAGGTAGTAAGCCACTTATTTTTTGATTGATCGTAAACGTAACTGGTGAAACGTGTGAGTTTACTGAAATAAGAGAAGGTACAGGCCTACCTCTTCACAGATTAGAGGTTTGATGTTATGTTATATTATTACTAAAACAATTTTTCAGGTTATTTTAACTATAGAAGAATTTATGAATACACATCTTTTCAGCACATTCACAAACACACGCAACGCATTAATACGCACAAAGAGTTGCGCATATTTGTACATTCGTCTTGGCGCAAACATTTACACACAGACACACACGCAAACATACACACACGCACGCAGCCACAACACCTTATCCGTTCCCTTCTCATATTGATATATATTAATTATGTTGTTGCAGGGTATTGCAGTATAAATCAGGTGCTGCAGGTATTTTTAAAATGCTATTTTCAATAGACACTAATATACAATTATAAAAATCCGAGTGTTTCTAGATCGCAACAAATCGACTCTATATCACACACTTAATACTTAATAAACACTTAATCGACACTTAATAAACACTTAATCGACATCGGCGGATATCGACGCAATTAAAAGTTGCGGCTGTGAAAGTTTCACCGCGACAGATTACAGCGATGAAGGCTTAATCGTGCGCCCGCGACGCCGCCGCCCCCGCCCCTCGGCACGCGCGCTTAGCTTAATGTTCTCATTTCCTATGTAATGGTGACGAACCGCTGTTCGTTCTCGCGCGAGTACTGGCGGTTACTGCCAACGACTACGATACTACTTGTACTCGTTTTCAATGGCGTCGTTTAAATCACCGGCATCACATCAAGTAAGTATACTGGCGTACCGAAGATGCAAACAACTTAGATTGTATAATGATAGCAAAAGCTGAACATGCTGAGGAAAATCTGTTTAAACGATACCTTTGGAAAGTAATAATATGCTTGCAAGCGCGACTGTATAGTGAGAGGTCCTGGGTTCGATTACCGGGTCGGGTATTATTGGGTTTTTTAAGTTTTAGGTTTATAGTAGTATCCCGCTGTATAGAATTATTTCCAGTATAGGGAAATAGGGTCAGGTCCAATTCCATAGTGGGAAGTAAAATCACATCAGAGGTAATACAAAATGTAAAAAGTTTTAGTGCTATACTGGATTAGGTAGAAT
>DWDT01003929.1:0-11771 GCA_018245595.1 Microceris scylla | reverse complement strand
ATTTTCATAATAATCGGTACAGTAGTTTTTGAGATAATTGATAACATACATACAAACATTCATTTTTATATAATAGATTTTTTTTCTGTTGTATGTAAATTTTTGTATGACCCTCTCGATATGATAGGAGACTCATATTCCAACAGTGGAATTATGATGTGTCGATTATTATTATTATATAAATTATTTTATATGTAAATTTTAATTACTTTTTTTTATAAAATAATTATCTTTTTTACTTCGTATATATTTTAATTATTATTCATAATACTTTTCGCTTTTTTTTATTTGTGTCTCAGTGTTCCATTAAGAACGTTGCATTACATTGTAGTCGTCATGAATGTTTTGTTATGCGGTAAGACTAACCGATATATCTAAGGAAAATAAGTCTAAAGTCTTAGATTACTTGTGTTGAGGACATTGAGTATGAATATGAATTGATTATAATTGTATGTGCTAACATAGCAAGAGAAACAGGCATAACAATGATGATTACTTGTAATATTTAATTATATCGTCTTCTCTCATGTCACGCTCCTCTGCCTATACTTTCGAGAATCACAGGCGCGTCTCCTTATATTACAGGTAGCAAAACGTTAATATGGACAATATATGTGTGGAATTTAAATATTGTCAATACGAGTCTCTTATCAACAATTCGTAAAGGATAAAGGACAATCAGACCTTGAAACATAATTGAAATTTATGCAGATGGGATTCTCATATGATTATTTCTGAGTAATTATTCATACTAGTGGCTGAGTGGCAGCTCGTGATTTAACCAAAATTAATTGAATTTTTAAGCTCGCCCGTTAATGAGGTTCTTCAATAAAAAACAAATCTCAATAAATTTATATTCCTGTGCTACTGTTTAATCATAGACTGTTACGTGTCTGACATTGATAGCATGATGTAAACAATGAATAATTTATTTTATGTTATTAAATGTATGACATACATATAAAACAACCGCCTCTCGTAGTACACTCCTATATTTCTCCTATCATTCAGGTTTACGTTCAACATGGAATAGGTGGTAAGCCTATTGCGATACATACATACATTATATACTATTTTAATTTAATATCCCTATTTAAAAACATCACATTTTAGTATTTTTGCACTCCTTCTCAATATAATTTGAATTATGCTAAATTTCAAATTTCTCTTTACGTGCAATATTTTAAAAAAGTGTAAATATTTTTCTGTGTGTCAATATATAGATGTTACATTTTTGGTCAACAACATGACAATTCTGGCGAGTGAACAACTTTGGCAAATACGCACTAAAAGAGCCCTTTCATTTCGGCTTGCGACCCGACATTATGATCCCATTCGTGTAAATACGCCTGACCGATCAACACCGGTGTATTTGTTTGCATGACTTGGAACTCGTACCTAATCATGGGAATCTATTTTCTTTTCCTAATCAAAAACATTTATTATGTTAATTCTACTTTAATATACATGTACAAAAACGTTCTCTTTCTTTATATTCATAGAATTCCTCCCGCTGCCATTAACTATAATTATGTAAGCGGTAAACTCACGTGCCCACACTGCACACGGGAGTTTACTGCTAAAATCGGCTGTATCAGCCATCTCCGGGCGCATTAGCGCCAAACGGACTAGGAGTCGAAGTGGTCGCCATGGCCGAAATCGGTCGGACTCATCATCATCATTCATAGAAATGAATATATTACAAGGGTTCTTCTCTTCCCTTATGTCCTGTAACACGTTTGCGACGAGACTTTAACTCTTAATGCGTCTTATTCGTATTCTGAAGCGTTACGTAATTTGTGGTATAGCTACAAGCAAGTGAAAGAGTTTACATTTTATTTAATTTATAATATTTACAAATGAAGGATAATCATGGATGGTACAATTTATATTAAATATTTATTGTTCATCATAAAAGGCTACCTGCTTTTATCGTGTGTAATATAATGACACCAAACACCTTCATAATTGTTACAACAAATTAAAATACCGAAAGTTGGAATCGTTAAAACAATGAAAAAATGTAAATATATATCATAAATACATATATACTCCAACAGACAGACTTTTGTGGCCCCACCGGCAAACCTATTTTAACAACTACAAACCGGTATTGTCAAAAACACGACAGGACCATTCGCTACGGCTCTAAGAAGAATCTTCCGTGCGTCATTGCATCTCAAACCATAACAAATAAGCAATTATTTAAATGCATACTTTAATTTTAACTTCCGCGCTATGTTTTTAACAAATTATTTATTTTGTTATGCTCATATTATTTGTATTGTCGTATTTAGGTACAAAATGTCGTTTGCACTTTAACTCTGCTGTTATCGTTTGCCCCCTACTCTTTAAAAAAATATATATCAAAACAATGTTATAATGTTTTATTTTAACATCTCTCTGTTTCTACCTGATACCGATTTGAAACCATTGCAACAGGGAAAAAGATAGGCAAAAACATCACTTTTAGAATACATTTCTTTTTTTTTTTTCTTTTGTTTTTTCAACCCATTACAATTCCACTGCTTGAACACGGGCCTCCTCTCATATTGAGAGGGTTAAGGCCATAGTCTGCCATATAAATTCAGTATTTACAAGGTAAGCACCAATATACCGCTTTTTTATGGGACAACCCAATCACTGTTTTATGGGGCAACCCTAACTCCAATACAAACAGAGTGAGTCAGACTTGATAACACATGCAAATATATTTGGAAATCGTCAACACGAAGCGATTTTTCAGAACCATTGTGTGATGATCATAGCTTAAGCTTGCACCACGAACAGCAAAATTCTCAATTATTTAGATAAGTTTGATACTTAAAATATTGTATCTGACTAAATTAATTAGTGCATTAAACATTATATCTCCCTCCGATACTCAAAACTCATTACTCGGTTAAGAATATAATATGTATGTGTAGTCCATTTCCTTAAACATAAATTTAGAGTTTCTAACATAATGTTTTGGTTTAATAATAGGTTTAACTGCTCCAAGGTATATCTCAACGGAACTGAACATTAAACTAACGTTATATATGTAGTATAATTATGTATGTACATATAATATGATGCTTGGATTGATTTTAGAAGTATACACGGGTCTACAAGAAATTTTGTCTGCCAACTAACTGGATGTGAAAAAAGTTAGGATGACGAGGGTCAGACCCGTAGACTAGTTGTATCTCGTGTACAATATTGAGGCAGTAAACGTAAAATTAAAATGACCAAATAAAAACAGACCACAAAGAAACAAAAAGGAGATAGAACAATAAGAAGATTGAATATAAAATGACCCGCACGTAAATAATGTACCTATTATGAAGGTTCTTAATTAATAGCAAAGCATTATTTTACGACTGAAGATTAGACACTTGACTGATGACTGCCTCGTTGGTCAAGTGGTTGCAAACGCGATTGTTGATCGGAAGATCTTGTGTTCAAATCCCGGGTCTCGACCCGGGATTTGAACACAAGATACTCGTAGTTACTCGTACCTACTACTGGATTTTTCTAATTTAGAACTTCTAGTAGTGGCTCCGATTCTGGATTGGTGCATGGCAATAGGCTCCCTACCTATTCCATGGAACTTAAACGTTATTGGTGAAACGTGGGAGTGTACAACACTCCTCTGCCTACCCATTCAGGGATTACAGGCGTGATGTTAACTTTGAAGATTAAAAAAATATAGTTCTTACGAGATCTATTACACTTTTGTATTTATTTGATAAGTACCTCTCATACTTATTTCAATTTTTTTTATTTGCAAGCCAAAATTTGTCAGCATGGATGAAAATAATGTTTGTTTTTATAATTAAACTGAGGACGTAAGTAATTTAAGTTCTGTGAATTAATTTAAAGAGCATTTGGCAATTTTGGGACTTGTTTAAATGTCCTTTAGTGCCAAATCTACAGATGAAGCCGCCGTGTTTCCGAGGGCACGTTTCTTTAAGCTTTAGTTATTGTTCGTTAGAGGGTGCGGCTAAAGAATTTTTCTGACAGAAGAAATGAGTCCCGAGTTGAATGGATGGCGGCATTGTGGGATGATAGTGGGACATTCGGATGGTTTCACGATTTATGTACCTACTGATATAAGTGGAGGAGCTACTAAAAACTTCTCTGACGCTATAGACGGTAATGATATAGAAAAGTACTATACTAACAACGGTGACGTCAAGGCAGAATTGACGAAATGTCTACCAATTAAAGAAGACTCCCAATTTCATTGTATCATCACGTATGACGTCATTGTTGTTTTGTTAGCATAAAGAATTGTCTACATATATTTTTATGAGGCATAGGCCAGAAATAGAAGTAATGGTTACATATATCTGTTTCAATTTAGATTGAGTAGAAACTATTTAAATAGTACGTCGAAAGTATTATGAGTCTCGATAGGCGTCTATAAGTACCTAGATGTGCAAGTAGATGAATATAATAGAATAGTCTGAGAATCGGTTGTAATCTATTTTTCATATCACTAAGTTATAGCTTATAAATATTATTTATAATATTATATTACCTTCGTATATGTAAACTTTTATTACACCGTGTATTAATCACTAACGCAAGGGTGTACATTATTTTAATCTTCATAGGCATTTTGTATGTAAGTATATTTGTAAATACTGATGTCCTTCCGCATAAATAACTTTCCTCTGACAGGCAATATTTTATACCCGACGTTAATAGCAGTTGTTTAATGAACGCTAAATGTCTACCAATGGCAGGTGATTTTTTAATTTTCTTTTCACTTGCGAAAAAATATCGTAAGCTTTGATTATACAGTTTAATTTTCATGATTGTATTCATGACAAAACCTGTATATAATGTATATATTTCGTAAGTTTATAAAAATAAAAGTATATACTCCGTTACATGTCGTTATACATGTCAAAATCAAAAAATATTTTTTGGGTAGAAATGACTTTCGCGTTTCCATCGACCTCCAACTCATGAAGGTTAGACAAGCCGCCAACCGCACGAACTAACATTCTGCATTTGCATATCCTTTAAACTTTTCAAAAGTAAACACTACACATCAAAATAAAAATAAATAAATAAATGAAATGAAATCCGCTCGCAGCACACCGGAACCTATTAATATTCTTAGTAAATAGACTCTGTTTTTAATGAGAGCACTTCAGAAAATATGTGATGTATATATCTAAGATGGTGAGTTAGACAGTAATATTAATATTAGTTTGAAAAATTGCATACTTGACAATGACTTTGACTTGCATGACTCAGTATGATTGCACTGTCAACCGCGGTTAAATTATACACCGATTTGCATATACACAATGACCGTAACAGCACTCTGAACTTAGTTTTTAGTGTATGATTGTTTTATGTTTCAGAGAACTGTAGCTACAGATTTTTTTAATTTTATATAATTGAAATATGATATACGATATACGCAAAGTGGCTGGCAGTGGTTGGATGCGAAGAGCTGAAGATCGATCTCAGTGGCGTGCCATTGGAGAGGCCTATGTCCAGCAGTGGACGGGAATAGGCTGATAATGATGATGATGAAGTCTCAGAAACTGCTCCAACAATTTTTAAAAAAATTTGTATGCCTGGGGTTCCGGAGGTGATAAATCGATTTAACTGAGTTTCATTTTTAGAAAACGTTTTATTCCTGTTTTCAGGAAATGACATAACTGGTACAATATCATTAGAGTACGAAAGTAAATTTTGCCACCATCTACAAGGTTATAACAGCTCAGGTGGGAAATGGGTGGTCCCGAAATCAGAAGGCCCCAACTCGAGTCCTGATGTTTCCAGGCCGATTATTTTTTCCTTTCTTATGCTAGTTCTTTATTTTGTGAGAAAAACTATTATTGGGAGCTTTTCTGAGTGAGAAAAACTATTATTGGGAATCTAAAAAAAAAATTTAAAGAAATAAACAAATGCCCAGCTAATCTCGATCATCCAGGTACCTACTGATGTATAAAAACACAAATATTTTCATAGGAATACCGTTGTTGTCAAAATAAAAAGGGCTATGTACATTAATTGAATGTCCAAAAACCAAAAGGTGGTTTGAGATTACATTGCAGAGATTTTCCACGATTTTGTCTTGTTGTTTTGTCTGTCGGCTAATCTGCCAGTGAAAAACTTTTACGTCATAAAAAGCAACAGCCTCGCTCTTAACTTCAAAGTTATTTTGTTATTAGATAACTTAGTAAAAGAGAAGGCAAAGTTTACTCAAACTGATGACTAATTTAGTCAATATAAATGTAGGTAGACGCTCTATATTGATAGGCCTTGAATAGTCCAATTGATACATTAATCTTTCTACCAATAACTAACTAAATAAAATAATATTCTGTACTAAAACAAAATTACTACACATTTTTATACTTACTACATATTAAATAAAGGAAGCATTTGTCACAGTAAGTATAATAATCGTAATAATAATCGACCTATTCTGATTCCACCGTTGGAATATGGATTTTCTCTCATATTGACAGGGCTAAGGCCATAGTCTACCACGCAGGCCAAGTGCGGGTTGGCAGACTTCACACACCTTAGATTTTTTTTTTTATAAATTCTAACTCACAGTAAGTATGTACAGTTTAAAAATATTGAAGACTTTAAAAATATTTCAGATTTTAATTTTGGGACCATTTTTGTAAAATTATAATTTCGCACTTTGACTCTACTACCTATCGTATTTATACCCAGACTATTAACCTAAACATAACCTAACCTAACCTAACTTAACCTCACCTATTCTACGAGTATATGTAAAAATATGGGACCTTACTGAGTCATAAAGCCTTTAAAAATATGAAATTTATTCCATGGGTTCCTTTTAGAATACATGGGTTCCTTTAATACAGGACTTTAAAAAATTCAAGTCCCCACGGGTTTAAATGGGGTGTGGTAGCTTGCATAAAACTTTGGAATTTGAACTTAACAGCGAAAAATAGTGTTATTGGCTTCTCGTTAAACATTCATAAATGATGACTGCGAAATCTCTTTTTTGAAAATAAACAGAGAATGAAATTTTTTACAAAAGCTCTTCTATTTTAAGAAAAGAAAAAGTGATACCCACTGTTAACTTTTCTAGTTTTATATCAAGGCTTATATGCCACCAATTTCTTGGTTCTTGAAAACAAAAGTCCTTAAAAACTTTTCACAAAGACGTGACATACAACGGATATTGCTCTTAATGAAAGACCAGTACATTGATATCCCAAGTTTTGCTCACATCGTTCGAAACGCGTCTGTACCATTTAAGTTGTAGAATTGTATAACTTGAAGCAATTGTTTCAGGAATATATTTCAAAACCTGAATTAGAGAGGCATTTATTTTCTTACTTGAATATTATTATTAATACATTCAAATTAAGAAGCGTAATTCAATGAACTGTTAGGCCGGGATCGATAATTTTTGAGACGAAATAAAATATTAACTGGATGGAACCCATCGAAAAAGGAAGAAAATATAACAAAAATAAAAGGAAAAATAATTTACGGGAGATCTGAAGTCGGAAAGGGGATGGGGGTGAGTTTTAGAAGGTAAAAACGGCTTATCTCAATTTTCGACAAAACTAAAAGTTCTATGAAAAAAAGTTAAAGCACAGTTGTAAGTAATAAAAAGATCAACAACCTTACTATTTGCATTTTTTCACATAACCTCAAAATTTATGCAAGAAATTCAAACAACCGAATTTTTGGTTTTTTATTTTTATCTTCTACAAAAAATTGTTTTTTTTTTTTCATGCAATTCGGTGAAAACTTGCCTTTTAATGTCCCGAACACAGTGTAAAATTTTTGATTAAAAAATTTAGTTTTTCGTCTAATTTTACTTTAATTGCGAAAAGGCACCCTTATTTTCAATCAAAAATTGTGACCTCAAACTATCCGCTTTTTAAAACCTTGGTGTACTTTTTGTCCGTTGCTATTTCTACTTTCTGATAGTGTTAAAAAATATACATTACTATGGCAATTTTCTCCACAAAATTAAAAAACCGAGTAAAGTCATATTTCATATACTTGCTTACCATCTGCATCTTATTGCAGATTATACAAATACATAGATGCATTCATAGTGATTATCTAAAAAGACAAAATCAATTTAATAATGCCTTTACAGTTTTATCATAAGTACTCGTATAATTAAATTTGTTCGTGCAAAATAAACAACATTATTATTTCTCAATATTGTATGAAAATTTAATCTGATTTTAATTTTTGAGGTTATGTTTAATAAATTGACATTAGGATTTAATAAATTAACTTTATATTTAAAAAAAAAAAATATTTTTTAGATAAAATCCCCCATTAAATCCTATCTTCAATATATACAAAATCAACTACTTTCGTATGTTTGTTGCAATCCGTATGTTTCATGGATTTGCAATGTTTTAGTTTATCAATGTCAAAATTTCACATAATGTTTGAAAAAATTTTTTTCGATTTTGACTTTTTTCGGTTTTTTTTTAATTTTATGAGAAAAATGCCATAGTAATGTATATATTTTTTACACCATCAGAAAGTAGAAATATCAACAAACAAAAAGCACACCAAGGTTTTCAAAAGGCGGATAGTTTGACGTCACAATTTTTGATTGAAAATAAGGGTGCTATTTCGCAGTTAAATTAAAATAAGGGGTAAAAATTAAAGTTCTTAATGAAAAATATTACAGTGTGTTCGGGACATTAAAAGGCAAGTTTTCACCTAATTTCATGAAAAAAAAAACATTCTTTTGCAGAAGATAAAAATAAAAAACCAAAAATTCGGTTATTTAAATGTTTTGCATAAATTTTGACGTTATGTGAAAAAATTGTAAATAGACAGGTTGTTGACTTTTTTATTACATACAACTGTGCTTTTTAACCTTTTTTTATAAGCCTTTTAGTTTTCCGAAAATTGTGATAAGCCGTTTTTACCCTTAAAAAGTCACCCCCATCCCCTTTCCGTCTTCAGATCGCCCGTAAATTCTTTTTCCCTTTATTTTTGTTATATTTTCTTCCTTTTCAAATAGGTTCCATCCTATTAGTATTTTTTTTACGTTTGATCATTTTCAGAGGCTTCGGCCCTGGTCTATATATGATTCAAGTGCAGATGGAGATGTAAGTTAGCAATTGATCGTTAGTAAATTCTTATGAATATCTATCCCAAGACCCACTCCATTCCACCCTGTTCCAAATTGGCTTACCACAAATTGTAATAGCATTATCTTTCATTATTTCCAGTCCAATGAAATTTTATGGCGGAAGGTGTTTTTCGTCTCAGCTGGTCTATACTTCTTTACAAATCTGGTGTATGTAACGCTTGGTACCGGTGAGAAGGCTGACTGGAATGAGCCAGAAGATGATGAGACTGATGACCAGAAAGAAAATGGAGTTACTAAACCCATGCTTAAAGAATAAAATCATTGATAAAATTAATGTTTTAATAGAAGGAATAAGAAGATATGTTATTACTCGATGATTTATTGTGAAATTATTGATACGGTTACTTACTATTAGAACAATTTGTAAACTCCGTTGAATTATATGTATATTGCGTGATGTTATCTTGTTGAAGTTGTAACGAACATGTAAATAAATAGAAACTGACTCCAAGTAACTATTACAAATTCTAATTTTGAAAAATTCAATAGTTCCCGACCCGGGACTTAAATCCAGGACCTACCCATCGGCAGACGCGCTTGCAACCATTCGACCAACGAGGCAGTTCAGAGAAAGTAATATTATATAAAATCCTTATTGTGGTTTTCTAATTGAAATTCATTGTTCGATAAAGTTGATTATTTATATTAATCAGAATATCCACAGAGCAAATAATTTCAGTTTGTTTCTGACACCAACCAGTTACTACATTGTAACAAAGGTTATAACAATATTACAACGTATTTGAAATATGACAGAACAATCTTCGCAAATCGAGGAGTCATCGAGTAACATTGTATTGAAATTAATTCGACGAACCATAGAACTTAGCCAGCCGTTCATTGATTTCATTAATTTATGTTTTTCGGAAAAACCAAAGTGTATTTGACGACTCCCTTTTCATGAGATTTAATAGACCCGAAAATGCCCGCAAGAATTTACCTGTAAGTGACTCATAATATGAAGTTCCAAGAAACATTATTTTTTCAATACAGCGTTTAGTATTAGTAAGTCACCAAAGTACTTCACGGCTGGGAATAGGTTTGTAATGACTCTGGTGTTACATGTCCATAGGCGACAGCGAAGGGGTGTAAGGGGTTCCAACCACCATCTCAGGAGACGAAGCCAACTTTACCTGCGCGTGGTACACCCTGTTATTACAGACGAGGCTTTGGCGACGGGCTTATAGCACAGCCTAAGCGGTATAGCGCAGCCTAAATAGGCACGCTAAAGGCCCTGGCCGCCGACGGACAGCAGCGCCGGCGGTGCGAAAAGCCGTGCCCTGCGATCTCCAACTCGCATGCCCAGCGCGGAGATTACGGGCATAAGCTCCCTTTTGGGGGAGGCCTATGTCCAGCAGTGGACTAAGACAGGCTGATGATGATGATGATGATGATAGGCGACGGCAACCACTTACCATCAGGTAGCCGTTTTGCCTATTTGCCAGCAATAAGAATAATAGGCGTTTCGACCTAACGCCAATCACGTTACGTGCTGTTTTGCTATTTAAATACAGCAGGAACTGACATTTTTAATCTTCTAAGCCGTTAAGGATTATGTATATCTCATTCACGATATTAGGAATTAATTCACTGTGTCTTGCGTCTTGCTGTTCGATTTACGTAGCAATACGTAGGTACATGTCTTCTGTGTCTATAATATAGCCTAAGAACAAAAAGCTTTAATCTATATCTTGCACTGGCGATATTGTGTTTAAGACGAACGACTACCTCATAAGGCCAACCACACAGAGGACGATTAATTTCCTCGGTCACCGGAATTTCATTATGTTCAAAGGATTATTTATAGCCCTTAGAAAGATATTCGTGAAATGAATATTCCTTTTTATTACCCTTTTTGAAAGATCAAATTAATTATGCTACTTATCGTACGCCGTCCTCGTAACTGAAATAAGCACTGTTTTATTAATAGCAGTTTCTTAAAAACCCAATTAAATTTAAATGGGTTACGTACCTTTGATATATTATGATTACGAAAACCTAAGTTAATATAAGAATATGCCATGCGCCCAACGCACCTATTTCCTTTATAAGTGAATCTTGAGCCACACAATAATACTGCAATAGGTACAAAGCCATAAGTAGTCGATTCATTTTGATTTATCTTGGAGTCCAAAATCGTGGAGAATCGTCTATGATGAACATCTGAGAACCTGGAATGGTGAGATGAATCGGTACCTACTACCTATAAAACATATAGAGATACTCTATGAAATATATAATTTACTCTATGGAATATATAATTCACGTATAGGTATTTGTATAGATCCTGATAACACATTCGCATGCCAACTAAATTTTACTTTTAAAGAACTTTGTGATATAGCGATAGTAACAGAAACTTGTACAAGTATGACGCCTCACTGTAGTTTTTGTCCCAATGAAAACAACACATGCGCCGCCAATTCTAGAGTATAAACTTACTTCTAATATTCCATTTAAATACGAAATGTCGCATTTTATACATTTAAAATTAAAATGTAACATTCTGTAAAAACTTACGAACTTTTAAAAACGTAAAAAACGTAACATCACGCCCCTAATCCCCGAAAGGGTAGGCAGAGGAGTGTAGTACACTCCCACGTTTCACCGGTTACGTTTAAGTCCCAAATGGAAT
>DWDT01003928.1:0-11775 GCA_018245595.1 Microceris scylla | reverse complement strand
TAAGGTATGTTAAGTCTGCCAACCCGCACTTGACCAGCGTGGCAGAATATGGCCTTAACCCTCTCAATATGAAAGGAGACCCATATTCCAACAGTGAAATTATAATGGGTCGATTATGATTATTATTATTATATCTCCTCTCAACTTGCGCCACTTGAGTTGCTTGTAAGCTTTCTGAATTCAGCGGCTTTAAATTGTCTTACTTCAAGCCACTCGTTCACTTGATCGTGGTAGCTGTATTTCTATTACGAAGCGCCACTTCTACGGAGAGAGGGACAAGGTGCATGCTTATAGCTTAAAACATTAATTCAGGTGAAAACATAATATAATTTTATTGGTCGTAAGTTAGGAAAATTTTGATCTTGACAAATTGTTAACTCTTTAGCAAGGTTGCACTTATGTGACAAGGTTCTATTTAGGTCTTTATATGTATATACACAATAATATATATATGAGTTATAAGTTGGAAGTTTTTAGGTATTGCCGGATTTTTAACTCTTTTCTTGGCTGCACGTATTTGACAAGGTTATCTTAAGGTAACAATCGAGTGCGATCACATCGACTAAGCTTAAAAGCACGCAAAATATGGAAATGTGCCATTAGCGGGTATATGTTCATTGACGCATTGGCAAACTGCAATAGCAACCGACCTACATATTATTACTAATAAAAAGTATAATCTGTCCTCACTTTGGTATGAACTGGTTTGTGAATACTTCTATCTTCATAATTATTCTGATTAGTCGTAGACTAAGTTCCATTATAGATAGATACGTTAGTTTCGGGCCTAATTAACCCATAGATTTTCTGTTTATTCATTTTTGTGTCACAAATAAAGTCATTCAAGTAGAAATTGCCGTAAAAGCAAAAATGTCGCAAGTTATTTCACAAACAAGACTCCTCGTTACACAAAATATTAAGGTTTGTTCATACATATATAATACCTATCACGCGATCGTAATGTTTTACATAAAATGCCATCTTAATATTCCGAAGAAGATAAGTAAATATACTCGTACATGTTACAAAGTATTCAGTCGAGTTGCATGAGACAGGGTCTTACTTAGTGTTGACGGGTACATGTTTCACGCGCTTCAACAACATTTTAATATAATCAACATGAAGATGACAGATACGAATTGCGAGAACAGATGACAGAAAAATATCAGACTTTTTTTTTATTTTTTAAGTACATATACAATTCGAATCAAAACATAAAAAGCATTTAATTCTCACCCATTATTCGTACTTTGTACGTTTTTGTACCGCAATTTCTAAACACTGTTGAAAAGTGAATAGTTTTAGGAAGTTAAACAATGTATATTTTATACTACCTTTGTTTACAACATGTAATAAATTATATCAATACATGAATATAATATTATATACACCTACTTGTCGATTTATGGAATCCTATAACATACAGCTCATAGCTTAAGCCGTAGTACACAAAGCTTGAGTACACAATAATAAAGGTTCTACAATAGGTCGTCAGTAATATTACAATTCGAGAGATACTTACGGAACGTCTGGTGATATAGTGTGTTAACAGTTTCCCGCAAGCCGAGCAGCGCGCTGACCACAGATGCGGTGCATGCAATCTGCACAACTACGTCGTATGCATCGAAAGCACTATTTAAAGTTTCGTAGAGACGTCTGTACAACTTTATTTAAAATTAATTTCAAACGCTTTTTATTTTCCCTTTATAATTGTAACATTATACCACCAATTTCAATTATTTTTGTAAATTTTACCATGAATTATTAATTTAAAATTTGTGCGGTACAATTGAGAGCATTACGGAGTATGAGTGTGTATAGTGTGAGTTTACATAGAATTGGAATCGTTATGAGTATAATAATTTTTTACATATTATATACTTTACTGTACTCTCCGTAAACAGCAGGTCCGTATTTTATGAAATATTTCGTGTTTGTTGAAGTGGGGCCCCTCGATAATTTAGATTCAAAAGAACGAATAAAAGGTGGCGTTACGACTGGATTTAAGCATATTTTTTAATTTCCTAAGTTTTTTCGCGTGTCAAAATACAATCAAAACAAAATTCACCCAAACCCATGTTTTATAAAATGTTAAAAAAGTTAATTAATGATTGATATTATTTCCAAAAGTAAATTTAAAAAACGTTCGCTTTGCCCGTTAATAGCAGGCGAGTCAATGTTCAAGCACAAAGTCCGCTAGGCCGCACGTGAAACAATATGTAGGTATCGACGTAGGTGTGTGTGTCTAGGAGACAATTTTGCCTAACCGGCTTCGCCATATAGAAACTATGAATGACAGTATAATTATGACACATACGTCAAAAGCCAATATAAATATTAGAGTCGTAAGGGGCAGACCTAAGCTATGTAGTTCGATCAAATTGAAGACATCCTTAATAAAGGCTAGGTCACTCCTGACTATTAACATATGTATGACGGCTTTGACCAAAATAGGCAGGGGGACATTATTTGACAAAAGCTGGCGGATATCCTATATTCTGCCTATCCATATGAGGAATAGGCTTAACAATAATGTACATAGTTAATAATATATAATCAATATTTTTCTTGCCATTATATAATAATGTAGATTTAAAATTTAACCGTAGAAATCTTTGAACTCATATACTTTCCTCTTGGGGTGGAATTAACATAATTCCTTTCTTAGAGCTCATTTACATCATTTAAGGAATCTTTGTGGCAAACATGGACCTAGGCTCGGCGCGTTCGCCTGTGCGTTGATGAATCAGTCAGTAATTTTCTTATTTTATAAATATAGAGATAACAGTATTTTCACAAATACAAAACGAAACTTGGTGGTGATGGTCGAGGAAGACTTACGACTTATCTGCCTTGACTGAATAGGTAGCTAGCGGCGAGCGTGTGTACGAAGAGGTTCATAAATGTAGTTAAGCACATCGGGTTCGTAAGGGCAAAAATATTTGGCATTTGTGCTCTCTGTGTACCCCATGAGCGACCTGGTCAGATAATGTAATCATAATAATAAAAGCTTCACACAGTTGAAGTGTGACATATACAGAATACACGAAAAAGCCCCGTATCCAACAATGAAACGATAAAAGGCTTAATGATGATATACGAAATGGAACCGGAGCATTCTCTTAAATATTTAAATTTTAATCGAGTTGCACATCTCACATTCCATAACGCAGATTAATTTCGGGTGCCGTGCGTGGCAAATGGCAATGCACATGTATTATTAACCAATACCAGCAGATACGATCCGACTGCTTGGGTGCAATCTGATTAGTCTCCGTAACCAATCACATATGAGTCACCAGTCGAACACAACTCTAACCAATTTATAGCGATATTCATAACTAATCGAATACAATACTAAATTCCCAAGATCAGTTTTATTAAATGAGTAATATTCTTTTTAAAGATCAACATACTTACTCAAATAAATAGTTTAAGTTAATTAAATACACTATACATTTTAAATCTAAATAATTCGCTTTATTTATGTGTCTTAGACTCTACGTTTAATTCAGCATTAATTGTCAAAATGCATGTATATATATATATAGTGTAACTATGTACGTGTAAGAGAAAAAACGAAGAAAAAGATAAATAGTAAATTAAGAACTGATCGAATCACTATTCTATAAAGTAACGTATTTAAATGATCTCTGAAATGTTTTCAACAGTTTCAAATTAATTTTAATACTGGGTGAAAATCTGTTTCATCGTTTGTAAAACGTACCAAAACTAGTTAGAAAATCTAACTTCATCATGGACAGAACTCACGAAACATAGTTAAAATCGTCCGGAGATTAAGAGAGCTTCGTGATCATTTTGACCCTTAGGGAAAATAATAATTCTGCCATCTCATCACGAACAGGTTTAATTTATGACATATCACTGCCCTTGGTTATGAACTGAACATTTCTCGAACCTATTGAAACGCAAGTAACAGGAAATGGGAGAATCTACATCTTAGAATTTAGAGTATTTAGAACCTAGCCGCACTGCAATGAACGTTTAGTGGAGATTGCCGTGTCTGTGCCTGCATCAATTTAATTATAGACCGATGGAACTATAGTTCCACAGAACAACAGCCTTTGTGATGTTACCAAAATTGCCAACACCCGCACGGATTACAATTTCTTCCTCTGTTTTTAATATTTTAACATACATTGATAAAACTTAGGTAGTAGTAGTAATCTTTTAACATACATTGATAAAACTTAGGTAGTACCTATTATTTGTAGTTTGTTAAAGCAAATGTACATAAACCACTCTATCAGTACAATAAAATGCTAAGTTAAGCCTCAACAAGCTTAGAACCTATTTCGTATTTTAGGATTGATCAATTAAAATTGAAGTGGTTGTCATAAAACACTATTAGCATGAACATAAGATAATAGTATGATCACAATTCTTTGAAAAACAGAGCGATTCTCGAACAATAAATTAACATTTTGTCTTGAGAACATAAATACTTCGTTTAAATATATCTCATTTGACGTATTTGGCTGGACTTAATGTTTCTGTTTCATTTTAGGTTTTTTTTGTAGTAGACATGACTAAGCAATACCTATCGTTGAAATAAAATATGAAATAATATCCGTTTAAACACTTAGTAATAAATTAAATGAAATATATTTAAAATATCAATAACAACTTATACAACATGTTATTAAACTTGATTGAGAGATTGATAAGATTGATTGATGAGAGATTGAGAACGTAATATAAGTTAAATAACGTCTCATACCTATGATGAAATAATTCAATGCATCCCTCGATGGCCCTGGCGGAGGAGTTTACTACGGCGTCAGTTACTACAGACCGCGGGCGGCTGACGGGCCGTTTACCCCGGCGGTTACGAGTACCCGTTAACAGATGGATTCACTTACAAGAGCGAAGTGAGAGCGAGTGAGCATTGCACACGAGCGCGATAAGTGACCGGAGTCCGGCCGCGTAGTGTTTTGTTTACGAGTGAGGCGCGAGGGCGGGCGGCGCGGTCGTGGCGCGAGTCGCGACCATCGCGCTCGGCGCGCAACAGATCAACAGATACGTCGGGTGCACGGCGCGGGCGGAGCGGCCGAGTCGAGCGGCCGGGGAAGCCGGGGTGCCGACGGCGCGCGCTGCTCTCACGACGCGCCCCGCGCCTCCCTTCTGACGTCACTGCTGAAAACCTCCCAAAATTCTCACGGGTGATCATTGTACAGTATCAACTCCAGTTTCTCCTCCAGTAATAGCTATTAATTATTAATGTGTACATAAACTGTCGGAATTATTTCGCATGGTTTACGATATTCCATTGAATGACTGTTTTCATAATATATAAATGCTCGAATAATAAGGCACTTGATACCTCAAGACTCTGCAATGATTCAGATGAATGATGATAAAAATGAATGTAGAAATACATAAGAGTTGAAAAAATATACATAACGTAACGAAATTACGAGCAACCCAAATAAAGCCGACAAATGTTATAAAAATGTAAAGAACTTCTGGAATACTAGGAGTTTTATTACCCTTAGCAGAATTTTATATTTGTTTACTTTTAAATAAAACTTTGTAGACAAAGTGAGTGACGTGGTCTAATTTAAGCTTACTTGTCTCGACAAAAATGTCTAATCCCAATCTGGTGAGCAATAAAGAGTGACTTGTGAGCAGGGTCAGAAAATATGTATGTAGGAGGACACTCAGTACTTTTAAAATATATTATTTTGGCTGAATAACAGAGAGCGAAATTTAAAAGTAGCATGTTCGTGACTGAGGCAGCGGGCGATTGTGAGCAATAAACTGCTCTTGTCAGACGCTTAATCCACTTAAGAGTTTGTAGTCCACGACTGTAGTCTTTGTACTCCGTACAAGGATCTGTATCGTATCGAATGTAGTCGCAAAAATTTTACTTCCTATATTCCAACATCACATTCGCACGCTCCGGGCGTCGCGTTAAATTTTATTTCTATATAAAAATAATTTACACATTGAATAATTTTAATTCTTATTGTCGTTATTTACCCACATGTAAATAATATAAGCACATCTTTAGAAACGATTTTATGGCTCTCAAGATTAAAACGTACCGACCTTTGCACGAAATTAAGAAGCTGGACGCATATGAGGACTGTGGAAAACAAATTAAAAATTTAGGGCTAAATTGTTAATGTTAACAAAACTCAAAAAGCGCTTATAATAAACCACGAGGGACTGCAAATATATACTTTAACGTTTACAACGACAAATCGAAATTCAATTATAAAACACACATAAGTACCTATCTCACAATATCCATATTATTCGTGTACATATTACTTTTCCCTTTGACTTCGTCACAGATGCGATAATACAAAACGAAAGAATATCATGTTCCCTTTGAAAGCAATTCCTAAATAAATATCCACTGGAGCTTCTAAATTTGCGGTCAGTATCTGAGTCGCCCCTCATACTGGCTTCAGCGTTCGAAATGTCCAATAGAAGTGAAAAATGAAATATAAAATAGGAGATCAAGGCGCACCTATGAGTACCTTGACCAATTAGGTCAAGTACTGACCGAATAGGGTGTTAGAAATCTAGAAATCGATGTGCGTATATGAAGAGAGAAACGAATATGGAAGAAGCCCGGCCAGATATTTAAGGATAGAGATATTTCTCACTCGGTTCTCTCTGCCTACCCCGTAAGGTATGTGGCGTGATGATAATACATATGATTTGTTTTTTACTAAACATCACCTTAAAATAATTATAAATGAAGAGTGAAAGTTAATATACGATTATTTATTGATAGTTGAAGTTCCACTTGAGACCATCACTATTCTTGATGTCCCGAAAAGATAAGATCGGTAGCTTCAGGAAGATTAAGTTCATTGATTTGTTAGATTTTAATAAAACTTTCTTTTGCACCTTAATTTCTTAATAAATGGAACATATTCAGGATAATTGCGAATCTTTAGATGTGCAAAAAGAATAATTAATTTATTTGATTGGTTATTTTTACCCTATTGAATGTTGAAGCGGCAAAGACGAAGTGGGGCATATTGTACAGGACTCTACAGTTACACAACCGATGGTGGATGCAAAGAGAAATGTATCCTTCGCATCCAGGTGGGACTCGGGGGATTGCAGTTCCAGTATTGTTCTACGCTAATGTCCCTGCCCTCCGCGACATGGGTGGGACCGCATCGACGTTTCGCGTATTATAAGCTGTTCTCTTTGCTCTCTGCAGCTTAACTGCAACACACACATTACTCACATAGAATTATTTAAACAATAAGGTATCTAACAACACATAATACTACCGTTTAGAGGCACTTACATTATTATACTTTGTATGACTATGTGTAAGTTATTAAACAAGGTCGGTCGCGTACGAAGCTTATGAACTGTAAAGCGTTGTTATGATGTCACATTTAATATTCTATTTAGAAAATGTATGGGCCCTCACCTGCTTACGATGCGTTTTAATAAAAGGAAGCGATGTGGAAGTATGTATGTATGTATATATATAATAGGCAGACCGACTCGATTTAATTCCAAAAAGCAACCCTTACTACTACTTACTAACGGCTAAATTTAATTAGTTTTGACTGCAGTGACGCTGCATTTTGTTTGCTCAGCTTTCTTGTAAATATTATACATATGTATGTTGAATGCTTATCGCATTATTTGCGCGGCGGTTTACTAAAATAAAATTAAGAATTCTAGTGCCGTTTAAGCAAAACAAAATATTTAATAAACTAAAACATAACATAACATCACGCCTGTATTTCTCTGAAAGGTTATTCAAAGCAGTGTAGTGCTCCTACCTTTCAGTTGTTATATTTTAATGAACTATATTTTCTATTACAGTCCATTTATTAATTAAATGACTACAAAAACTATAGATATATTTTTGTAATCTTTATCCATGGTAAAAAGCGGGGCAAAGTCAATCTATACAGAATATTTGTATATCATTATATAAAGCCGGGTTTCCGATACGTCAATCGTAATAATATACTTCCAATTATCTGGGTGGTGATAGACTGATTGCAAATTGTCACCTTCATTAATAATTGACAGATGATGAACGATAGAAGAGTTACCGAAGAACGAATGATTGAACAATAGAATACATGCCTGAATGAATGAATGATTGAACAATAGAATACACGACTGAACGGATAAATTAACGAATAAACGAACGAACCAAATAACAAACGAACGAAGAAATGTAGTCAGTTACGAGTATCTGTCAGTTGCAGTTATATTATATGTATAGATACACTCAGTTACACAATATATGTAAGTACATATGTATATACAATATCTATGTAACGTAAGTGCTAACCTAGCCAAGCAAGTCGAAAGGTCCTGGGTTTGAATTGAGTTGGATACTATTGGATTTTGTAATTTGTTAGGTTTGTAAGATTAGCTAATATAGATATTTTAGTAGAAACATTTAATAGTGGCTCGGTGTGCAGATCTGTGTTCGATGTATGGCAATGGGCTCATTCCATGAGCCTATTCTATGAGATGTGAAACGTAACAGATGAAACGTGACAAAGTACTACATTCGCCTGCCCAACCCGTCAGGAATTATAGGCGCTGTGTTATGTAAGAGTATTTTTAAGTAATGGATGCAAAAGCGGCAGGAAACGAACGATTGGAACGAATTAATCATCGCAAGTCCACTGTGAACCGACGCTATCGTTGAACCTTTCACAATCGGAGATATTTATCGTAATGAGATTGGTCCCGCGCTGCGCGCACCTATTAACAGAATTTCATGATTACACAAGAGATATTCAAATGATCCTTAACGGAATCCACATGCGATTAAAGTGATTGTTTCGTTAATTAAATTACTTAAACAAGCACTTTGTTTTATGAATTTTAATAATATAAGCCTCATTTTCATCATCATCATCAGCCAGTCACCGTCCACTGCTGGACGTGGGCCTTTCCAATAGCACGGCACTGAGATCGATCTTCAGTTTTTCGCATCCAACCACAGCCAGCCACTTTGCATTTATCATGACCTCACCTAGTTCGGACGTCGGATCTCCAACGGAGTCGTGATCTCCATTAAATAATACCAATCTAGTATGTCGTATATAGCGACCGACTGTCTGCGGTATAGTACAGCCTCCCTACACACAGCTTGACTCGTTAAGCTATGTTTTGTTAGCGGCTTAACAGCGGTCAGGTAATTGTCTAAGCGATACGAGAAGCTCTGCGATGTCCACACGCTCTAGCTGACTGAGACAAATTTATGGTAATTATGGTATAATGATAATAATAACTTAGCAAATGTTAACGACCATTAACAGGAAAAAGTATAGTAATGGGAACGAGTAGCAGAAAATCATAAAAGATAACGAAAACATCAGAAAATACGGAGTAATGGAAATTTATTAATGTTTGTGTGTTCGTCACGGTGCCTACACCGTAAGCCGCCTGGCTTAAGGATATAATAAAAATAAGGCTATTACATACATGTCTTAATTATACATTTGTAGCTTGCCAACCCCTTCGGGGATTACAGGCATGATGTTACGTATAAATATTTACGTTCACTTGTGTACAAAAGTAATGAATAGAAATAAAACGTTTCCGTTCAAACCGTACAGAATTGACACTTTCAGATGGAATGGGGGCTGCTCCAAATACTAAAGTACTAAGTAAATTTGGGCGTTAACATAGTATGAATAGAGGGGCGCGACCTTTAGCGTTCTCTAAATTGCGCTACAACTCCAGTCAAACTTAGTTCAGCGTTGTATCAAACTCGAAAGCAATTTTTGTTGAACAGTTACTACAGCTTAATCAGCTGTCTTACAAAGTCGTATAAATCGCCATTGAATGTACGTTTTTGAGATTTTTTACAATGAAAGAGCTTCATAGAGAAGCAGTTGTCCCACTCGAAGGCCGTCTCCACCATCGGACGAGTTACCAATAAATTATTTGCCTTTAAACCTCTTGGCTATTTTCTATTTCAGCCTTTGCAAATATATTTTGAAATTGTCAATTACACATAAACCTGTGCAATGACTTATGCATTTGGTTTTATTTATTTGTATATATTTTTATTTCAATAATATCGTTTGTCTTTAATTCCTTATATAGAGGCATAGTTATACTTTAACTTGAAAACCTTCCTCAACGGAAGGATGACGATGATGTAAAAAAAAATGGATAAGAGGTGACTGAAAGAAATGTGTACGTAAGAATGCCGCAATCCAAAATACATTTATTTAATCGGCAGTAGAGGGCTTAGGGACGGTATACACTAATATACTTTATTAAAATAAAATGTAGAAAAACACACACATACACACGCACACACACACATACACACAATAAATTATGACTTATTGCATAAAAAGTTTAATAATTATTGCTTATCTGGTCCTTCAGCAAGCTTTCTTTGTATTTTAATATAAAGGTGTTTAGATGTGACATGAACATTTTACAACTGAGGACGTATTTTACGAACTTGTTTTCTTAATGTCGTACTCTAAGCTACCACAGGTTCGTTATAAGGAAATATACATATGTGTGATAGAAATTTATTTAAAAAGATATATAATAGCAATGTCGGTAGACGCAGGAGCCTATGGCGAACAAGACTCGCCTTTTATAACCAAATATTACAAATACTGACTGACGGGTAAGTTAGAAGTCTCTGAAACCGGATATTTGGTACACAGGGATACTATCATAATAATAATAAAAGCCTTTGTTTTTAATTGTATTATTATTGTACTAAAGGTCAAATGAAATTGAAGCAACATAACTTGTTGTGAATTTCGCTGTAGCCGAGACGCGCGACCTTTGGCATTCAGCGCACATAGCGCGAAGCCCTGCGGAACAAAGGTATACTTGTAGTTCCACAGCCGCGTCGCCGGCTAACGCCATGAATAATTAAACCGATACTTTCCAGCTCTCACTTTTAAAGTTCTATTTTATGTTAAAAATATGTTTTACTATGGAAATCGAAGAACTTAACTCCCCAATTCATTTGCTTAAATGTGTTGTAAGTTTAACTATGTCCTCCGCCTTTTACTTTCAGTGTGTTAATAAATGATTAGTTTTTAAACATGTTTAAGTAAAACGCGAAAGAATACCAAATCATATATATTTATTTTATTTATTCTTCTTTATTTGCCAAATATTCCTTTTGAGCATAGGATGTTCCAAATAAGTGTGAACTTTGAACCTGTGCAAATGGTAATGGTATTTTTGGAAATCACGTACATAACATACAATGCACTGTAATTGGCGTATTTATATATAAATACAATTTATAACAGAATCGATTATACGATGACACATAAAAAACAGAGCAGATTTTTTATCATCGCCACGCAGTAAATACGCAATAAGTCCATTTCATTAATATTGGAAAATATTTATGTAATATTAATGTTATATTAAAGAATATTTAACATCACAGAGAGAATTTAAACGTAAACCGATTCTCTGTAACGCGGAAACCACGAACGCGGTTCGTTTGGCGGCTAATTATACTACGAGTATGTTCGCAACATCAATCGAGTCAATACATCGCTATGTTACGCAGTCACAGGTATTTGTTACTAAGACTTGCCTTCGTATACATATGTATGTATGGTGGCTTATATTCGAAGTTACTATCTACGGATACTCAAAGGTGAGTTATTTTGAGTCTCTCTCGCTTTTCTGTTATTTGAGTAAATAACAGAAGAGTAAAAACAGAACAGTAAACCAGTCACCGCGGCGACCTCGCTGCAAGCGCCGGGAGCTCATGAGGAAGGACCTCGTACAGGTACGAAA
>DWDT01003927.1:0-11776 GCA_018245595.1 Microceris scylla | reverse complement strand
TATATATGTCATACATAAATGCACTTTATATAACAAAAATACGAGTATATGAGTAACAGGTATAATTTATTACTATTTTTATTATATGTATATACGCTAAACATACCACGAGTTCTCGATATAGACAAAAAGGTACCTATATTAAATTAAATAAGTTACAAGGCATTTTAAGCATTTCCCGTAACACTTTCAATATTAAAGTGATTTAATTGCTCTATAGTTTACCGTCATATCTCATATATGATAATACCGGGCAGTGTTAGACTATGTACATATTTATCCTTCTCATTCTGACACGAAATTAACTGACAACAGTTCTCATTATAATAATATATTTTATGAGGCATGTGCAGTCCTCTAACCCGTAGTGGGCAGTGTTAGACCATGGCCTTACCTTTCTCACTCAAAAAAGGTACAGTGCTTGACAATGGAAAAACAAAAAGTCGTTAATGATGGTGTTGAAAGGCCATTACAATCGCAATGAGCATTTATGACGACATTGTCACTAACTTCTTGCACCGAGAATATTCCTTATCATTTCACCTTGTAACGTACTTAATTGCTAATAAAAATCGTTAACTATATAATCACGTCATTGTGTCGGTCTGTCGCATGTCGGCCCCTCGTTGTGTTCGCGATAGTCTGCACGCGAGCTATGAAAATATATAATTCTACGTAATACGTATGTAAGTTTGTTCGTGCGTTTCACTTAAGCTACATAAAACATGAAACTTTTTGTAAAAAAATCGTTGAAGAAAGCAAAGTAACGTAGTAATGAAAAAAGCGGAGCATAGATCATATTAGGGCTTCGTTAAATAAAGAGTTTGTATAGCAGTGGACTGATAAAGACTCATAATGATGATGACAATGATGACGATGGTGATCATGATAAAGATTCAATTATAATAACGTTCCTGTGAAGTACAGAAAGCATCACGACTACGCCTATTTGTATTATGTTATATTCAAATTTAATGCATAAGACTGTCTATGTTATTACATATCTCTTTATGTTCAACGTCATTTAACACTATTTTAATAATTCAAATTCAAATTACAGCCGTTAAACAACCAAGAAATGATAAAGCTTATTACAAGTATCCTGTTTTTCCCACAAACGAGGTCGCAAGCAAAAACTAGTGCACTTACATATATATAGTAACATTTTATTTACCATAAAGATTTCTACAATTAATAATACCATGAGGTTTACATAATGCTAAAATAAACAACACTGTCATTCCATTTCACTACTGTCGACTCACTTCCGTTCTGTTTTCCCACTACCCGCTACCAAGGCAACGAGACCCCACAACAAATCGTCATCAATCTAAATTTGACCTTATCACTCCACGCCAAGGTTGGGTTTTCTTTGGGAAACGCCATCCATCAAATAGTAATGTACGGAATTATTTATGAAGCGGTACGATACTGGAAAAACACGTCAATTAATGAGGATATTTGAAAAGCTTGAGATATTGATGTATAGAAATTTTATATGGGGTGAAAAGTCGTGACGTAAGTGTAGCTTAGCTCATTATAAGTAACCAAATGTGACCGGCAAAGATACCTGAATACACTTATTTCTTTTCTTACTTCTACCGCGACTGTTAGTCTGTTAGAATCCCGATGGAATCAGGGAATCGGTTCTTTTACATTGTTGATGATTCTCTTTATTAGATAGTACTGTTTGTTTTTCTCATACCACGATCTACAGTGACCGAAAAATTCCTGTTTACCCTAGAGTATAGTTACTATACCGTAGTTGAATTGTGTATTATATACAATATATCGACCCTTAGTTATTAGCTATTCCAGTATGCGCCTCATGCCCTCATTACATTAAAAGCAATCATGTGAGTGTCCGATGGGCGATGTTCTATTGACGCTGAATAATATAGTGTTTGTCGAACCACTGCAAATATACTTAGCGTTATTAGAAATTCAATTCAACCCGTTCAGTGTAATCGACCGTTGTTTAGTTGCTTTTGAAATATTAAACGGGAAGCGAACAACGAATGAAGGAATGAATGTATGAGACTAAAATAGTGAATGAACAATTAATTGAGTAAATGAATGGTTAAATGAGTAAATGGATGAGTGAATGAATGAACGAGTAAGTGAATGAATGAAAAAACGAATGAATTTATTTACCGTAACAAACGAACCGATGAAAAAGATATCCGCTATAAAAGACTACGCCGCTAGCTTAGATATTACAGACGCAATTTCAATCTGTACTAATGTCCAGTATACTTTAACATAATAGATGTTATAACTTTAGATTATTAGTAGTAGATAATTGGATATCAGGAAGCAAGCGCAATCAAGTTTTCATTATCGTTTATTTAACTACAAATAACTCGTTTTAAGACTGCAGCAGTCACAGAACTGACGAGTCGCCGGCTTTGAAACTGAACTTATATTCTATATTTAAATAACATATGACCAATTACTTATAATGAATGTCGGTAACGTATAATATCGATAATGTGCAGAAGCTCAGTGACGCGCTCTTGAAAGGAGCCTGCTCTTGTCAGCCTGCTGCCGTCCACTGTCGAGCAGTGGACGGCAGCAGGCTGACAATGATGATGATGACGATAATGGTCAAATTAAAATTATTACTGCCTCGTTGGTCGCGTGGTTGCAAGTGCGATTGGCGATCGGGAGGTCCGTGTCTTGTACTATTGGATTTTTCTAATTTAGAATTTCTAGTAGTGATTCGGAGTCTGAATTTGTACCCGGTGTATGGTAGTAGGCTCACCACCTATTCCATGGGACGTAAACGTAACTGGTGAAACGTGGGGGTGTACTTCACCCCTCTGCCTACCCCTTCGGAGATTACAAGCGTAAAGCTATGTTTTTTACGTTTAAAATTATTAATACTGCATTATTGTGCAATCATAAAATACTTTATATGTGTAGCAGATAACTGACCTTACCGTGTATTTGTTACAGGTCAAAGACAGAACCTGTCGGCTTTAGAGGTGAGTTGGATGACTACTAGAGGCCTGAGACTTAGGGAATCCTTAAATAATTATACCAGCAAACTTCTAACGCTTGGAAGACTAAATAGATAATAGATATAGATAACAAATAATAAGACTAACTTTCGTAATCGAGAAAATAACAAAAAATATATCTTTATATATTTTTTTGAATACTTAATAAAATTATTTTCATTACTCTCCTGTTCAAAACTAACGAAATGAAAATAAGCATATGAATGAATGAACTATAGTACTCTTATCTTATTACTACAATTATTAATATATCATATAATTATTAATATTCATGGGGTAAGCAGGGCGCACAAGTGCTTATAGATTATCTCTATCCTTACATATGTATATCACACACATAATTCATACTCTTCATTCACACTGTTCGTTATAACTGTTGATGAATACGAAAACGTCATGCAACTCGTTCTCTCATTTTATAGAAATTTGCGGAAAATAGATCCAATTCGCCACAAAATTGCGGTTGGACCGTTTCATTCAACAACGGTAGGTGATAATGCGGAAATTTGCGGTCTACCGGCTCCTATTATCTCTTGTGAGAGCCGAAATGTTATAATATAATGTCGCAGTCATATCGTCTGCCTTTTAACGTACGCATAATGTACACTAAGTACATATTTACTACTATTTTATTAAGATTTGCCTCCTGTTTCTAATGTTAATTACTGACAGGTACTTGCATAGTACATTTTATATCAACGCAAAATATAGTTGATACCAAAAGCGATCAGTAGTCACTAGACCAGCCAGCAGCAGCATTGTAACTTGACAAAAACCCAGTTAAGTTTATATTTTATTTATATACAACTTTTTATTACATTGTTATCCGTTGAACATTTTTAAAAATTCTGATTGTATGAGGTGTCCGTAACATGTACGAGTACAATTTGGTCACGTTTTTTGACTTCTAAAGCGGCACCAAAATAGTCATCCAGCCAGCCATATATAGATAATAAAGCACTTAATAAATAATAATAATAATTTTTCCCACGGTCTAATTTCCTGCGTATAACGAAAAACATAATTTCCTTTTGGGTCTAAAAATGTCTCTTAATAATAATAACTACGAACGACCCATTATAATTCCACTGTTGGAATATAGGTCTCCTCTCGTATTGAGAGGGTTAAGGCCATAGTATGCCACGCTGGCCAAGTGCGGGTTGGCAGACTAAATGTCTCTTATTGTCGTATATTTTAAGAATATTTTGTATAATTTATTAAGTTAGATATGCATTAGGAACAAGTACGAAAAATCATAGTGTATTTGTTGAAACATAAAACTAAAATCATTATTCGTAAAAACTACCGCTCCCTTTGCCGTCGTACGGCCATTTTTTGAAATTGAGATCAAATTAAATATAGCTTATGAAGATACAGTGTAAATGGAAATTACATACAGAAATTAAGGAGTGTATTTCACTTCTTCGCCTACCTCATGGAGAATTACAAGCATGATGTTACGTTCAAATGAAGAAAGAAGTAAAATAGAACATAAAACCATGCTGAGCCTTGGCACTGGGAGAATTCACAGGAGTTATTGTTATATGCCCGTGAATTTCCTGATGCCTCAGTTTAGTGTGGCGGATTGCGACGAACGAAGAGAGAAGAGTGAAGAAAAAGACAGTGAAGAAGTGTGAATACAGGACCTCTCGATCAGAAGTCGCGCTAGCAACCACTCGACCAACAAGGCAGTAAAATACAATAACTTATTAAGGCCGCCTATACGATCATTACATAAACTAGACCGTTTGTGGTAGTACTAACTACGGAATAATCTAAAATAGACAACTTTATCATTATAAGCTACTACTGGATATTTCAAGTTAGTGAATACCTAATATATAAATACCTAATACACGCTGATGACATACGAGTACAGAAATATCAATGATAAGTTCTAATATCTGAGCACAAACTGAGCAGCTGTGTGTGGGATACATCTATATACATACATGTAAGCTTCCTGTCTCATTGTTTTCCCGTAAAGAAATGGATAATTCCTCACTAACTGAGTGCCACAAGTCATAAGATACAGGAAGGTGTTATTTTTGTCCTTCATTCTTTCTTTCTAACTGAAAAATCCTCATACTTTAAAAAAAACAAGACACATATTAACTATACATACCCTATATGCTAACTGGACTAATGTTAGTAACAATCTATTTCTGATGTCAACGCACACCAAATCAACGACAAAAAATATAAGTAGTCAAAATTTAATCAACCTACACCTCAGGTCGCCCTCATACCAACTTCCCGCTGAAGACGACAGTGGGAAGGAGTGACACCGATTAGATGACGATTATGTCAGCTGTGGACATCCAAAGACTGATGATGATATTTTTAACAATAATAATAATGCGGCCACAGTATCATACACTAAAGCGTACATTGAAAGGGCTCTAACGCTTACACATTGCGCCACACAGGTACATTAAATGACAGTTATCCAGTTCATTGTTGTTTAATTCAGATTACAGAATGTTCTGATCCATATGTATCATGATCGTGTATTATGTAACGTTACCGTGGGCGAAGCAAGAAATCGTTGAACGTACTAAGAATCAATCAGTCGTCAATGTTTTTGTAATCTGCTTGAAAATAAGAAGTACTCGTAAATACATATGTAATGTGCCGTCACATGTCTATCATTTAGCAGTTTTGTAGAATTATTAATTAGATCAAAAAGATAAAGTATAAAGACCCTTAAATAACAACGTTTTTAATCCTTATTTTTGCAGTCTTGTTAGGTACTTAAGACAATTATTGTTATTTACGACCCACATTTAATTATGAGATGTGTTTCACAGGGCCTTAGTCTCGGACAAGGTTTGATGATTGTTAGTTAACATTACATTACAGTTGGAATCAATGCTTCTAGAAGCATCGAAACGCTCGTGAAAATTGGCCACTAGCGGCCAGCCATGCACGAGCAGACCGTTCCAGGATTGGTTAAGTTCAAAGATCACATGAAATTCGACCGTGCCAAAACTAAAGAGTGTTTCTAATATATGTATATGTTTATAATACAATATCATGTAAGTAATTAGTTCGTTATAATATGCGAAAAATTATTACACAAAATGATTTAATGTAAAAATCAAAGTGTAATTCACATTAAAGCCAGGTATTGTTGCATGTGACGAAAAAACCATGTCATTAACCGCTTGTTGGCGGGTTTTTGTGACCGAGCGATGGGAGACACTTGGACACAATGCTGTATTATCTTAGATAGTAGGGTTGCCATGGTAACGAGCTGTTAGAAATAACGGTTGAATTTGGAACGTAGTGATTTTGATTTTCGAACTTAGAACGTGAATATTATTTAAAGCCACAATGTTATATTATGCATTCAGTTTTCGGCTCGCAAGTTCTATTGTTGTCATATAACAATAACGGATCGGTCAATAACTACAATAAATACAATACCTAAATGTACCTAGTGATTTAGTGCAACGTACTACTAATACACTACTACTACATCGTTCAAGTAATTCCTTGAAACAATTATGAGCACGACAGTACATGATTGTCTCAAGAAGTTTTAAAATATCGAATTTCCAATACTGAACTAATATGAGGGTAGATGCTGGATGCATCAAGCCGAGGACAGAGAGCGATGGCGCTCATTGGGGAGGCCTATGTCCAGCAGTGGACTGAGAAAGGCTGATGATGATGATGATGATGAGGGTAGGCCTAAAACTCATACATTAGTAATGTTCGAAGAAAACATACAACAATATAATCAGAGGTACCTATGTCAAGTTCGAATAGACTGTTTCTAGGCAGGTATAATTCTTGTTAGCTCGCATCTTCGTTTAACATCAAGCCTGAACGCGGCCAAAGTTAGCCTGGTCACATAAGAAATACGAAATAATATTTGTTAAACAATGAACATTACCACCTTGTTCTATGAATAGTGCCGTGACCAAAGGTCTTAAAGGTATATTCGCTTGTTACATATCATTATTCACCTACAATATATTCACTTATTATTATGTGTTAGACAGTTCCAAAAAGCAATTTAATTTTTCTGACAACATTGCGAGAGTGGCAACCCTAAATTTAACTGAGTAGGAGAATTGTTGATAAGAATTAAAATGATTATAATGATCGTCTCACAACATGCTCTCAGATATACAACGTCGCCTTGACTCCAGAAAGGATGCAATAGCTTAGCGAATAATTTAATTTGTTTCGTCAGGTCTATGGAGATAAATATATAGCTTTCGGTGTTCTTTGCCTTCCCAGTAAACGACCTGGCATAACGTTGAAATAATATTTCACTCCAGTTATAACTGATACTAAAATTTGTTTCTCATACCTCATAAGTGAATTAAAAATAAAAGGGGCGTTCAATTTGAAACTGATAAAAATGTTTATATTTTCATAGTGCAATCAATACATGAACATTAATACATGCACCATTAATAAATCCATCAATTATTTCCAAAGTGTTCCACCTAACAATGCAACAATTTAAGGCAATATTTCACTAACTATTCAATCAGACCATTATTTACGATATACGAATCGACTTTCCTGGAAGATGTTTTGGTAATGACTGGGCCAATTTGGCCCGTGCCGGCTACTATGTAATTTGATCCCTTCCCAGAAGCCGAGAGAATTTATAGCGTTATAGTTATGGCGTTATGGTAATTGTGTGGCGAATGATAACCTTTTTTATGGTGAACGGACTGACAAAGAGTAATATGATAAACCTTGTATCCAATTTCTATGGATTTGGTGATAACAATAAGATTATTTATTCCGACTATTATTACTATTTTGCGCTGTTTTCCGTTGGGATTGCGCAAGTGATCTGATGATAGTTACCACATGACCACCAGATGATACAGCAATATCATGATATTAACACAATAATCATTCTTTCAACGTTTCAATTCCTTTCCCCCTTGCCCCTCTGTAGCTAAAGAGTCATTGACAAAACAAAATCTTAAAACCTCATTATAGTCATCATTATCGTGGCTGAATATACACTTCGTCGATAGTACAAAAAACTTACAGAAACCCTATTTTATTCTCCATCTATATTAAGCGTTTCGTTTACCCAAAAGCTTCGATGCAATTTCACCTAAAAGCTCAGGTGCAATGTAATCCAAGAGCTTAGAGGCAATGACTCATTTAATGACTTATCTCAGCATAAATTATTAAAACACTTCAACTATAATGGCCAATTCATAATAAACGAAATTGATACCAATTATATAAATAGTTAACGCAAAATAATCCACGGAACAATTTCCCAACCTACTCCTCCATATCTCTATAATATAGGGATCTATAATATAGATATCTCTATATTATATTGTTATTTTACTATCTAGTATCACAATATCACAACGCAAGCTCACCTCCGGTGTAGGCAAAGAGCCCTAAGTGCGAAATAACTCTATCCTTACATAAGTACCAGACGTGCTTCCTGTACATTGATTCTATATAATCTACTGATATCTCTGTAATCTATGCTCTCATCTAAGTTAGAAGTATTGATACGTTAATATAGATCTAGAACCGGATGTGCCTGCGTACCTCCGCATGGTGCGAGAGAACTGATTATTAAAAAGTGTATAATCTTTGTTTAATATTTTCATTGTTTTTTTAGTACATACAGTGATGCTTAGACTGACGAACCTGGCTACGTTATCATTTTCATTTTTACAAATAATACCCAGTCATTTTAACGCGTATCTTGCAGAACTTATCTTTGTTCAAAAATAGTTATAGTTGGTATGTATTTTCTAGTGATTTAATTCTAGCTTCCAATTCTAAATATCGGGGAATCGAATCCTTAGTATGCAGTTCATTGTAGAAGTTATATGCATTTTATAAATTTAATTATCACTAACTAGATTGCGTCATGAGGAGACCGATGTACATACATGTCTAATAGTATTTCAGAAACGTTCACTAAAGTCACAGTAATCATCAGCATAATCCCTTCAGTAATTAGGCCATAGACCTCGTAAGATAAGAGAAGAAATAGAAGTGAGCCGACGTCCCAATTTCAACCGGGACAATGGGTGGACTGGGCCATCAGCCCGGATACCAATCCTCCGGGCTGCGTCGAAATATAGTAATGTAGTAGATACTCTAGAGCACGACACATTCAACGTCGTATGTGCTCAGCCAAAAATAAGACATACTTAAGCGCGATCACCGTAGACAATCGAGGGCACACGAAACTGTCGACAACGCCGCATCGCTTTAGCGATCATGTCGCGCCACTCGTGCGGCGGCGCGCAGTCTCCGCCGCGACCTCCCTGCAAAGGCCAGGAGCTCATGAGCCATCCCGAAAAATGTACGTGAGTTAAGTCGGCAGATATTTAATCAGTTGTATAAATACCCACGAAACATTTAATAGTAAAATTTACATTTGTCGCTATATACTCGGTGGCATCGCCGTAATCATTTAAAAAGTTCGCCAAAATGATTTACCTACAAAGCTACCAAATAATACAATAAAACAACTGCAACAAGCACTAAAATAGAACTTCATACTTATATAATAAGTTAACTTAACATCACGCCTGTAATCCGATAGTACTCGACCCGGAATTTGATCTCAGGACTTCCCGATCGGCAGTCCCGCTTGCAACCATACGACCAATAAGGCAATCGACGAGAAAAATAAGATCAAGTTAATTATTTTAAATGTATTTGTTGTCCATTCCTAGCGGCCATGTGTCCGGTGTAATTCCCTACGTCCTTGCGCACCCGCGGCCAGCGGCGCGCGGCCTGTAATTAGGCTTGCTATAGGCAATACTGCTGATAATTTGCCTGTAACACCCTAGGCATGACCTCCATTTTGGACCTACAAAGATTAAATATCGATGAGAAAAAATTGACTAGACAATATATTTTACCATTTCAATGTCCTGGCAGATCCAATACTTTTTTTAACTGCCGATCGTATTACTAATTTCTAATTTTTTTTATATGGCACTGTGTTTTACATTAATTAGAAGTTCAATAATATTTACTACATTGACGTCTTAGTATATAGTTTTATGAACATACAAGAGCATATAAGAATTAAAACCAAGTGTGTTTCATGCAGTAATTTTTAATTTAGAAATTAAAAGCCGATTATAAAACATCGACATTGGTACACCCCTGCACTATAGCTACCGTACGACGCTGTCGGCGAACGGGCTGTAGGCGTCACTCCAACGTATCGATGCAATTGACTCCTGCACATTATTTACACTATCAAACAATTTTACATCCACGAGACTTCCAATACAAATCTGGTAATTTTGTACTGATTTGTAAATGTATACATTTATAGGCTATTACTATAACAGCTTAAATTATAGCGTCACTTTTATACACACCCTGTATAGCTGTCCAATGTTTTGATTTTAGGCCTTAGGCTTCTAGCAAAAATTGCGAATTTGTTTATTACAAAGAGTGGTGCCCTCGACAATGATTATAAAATCTCCTGCATATAATTTATTCGAGATGTGCAAACGTGCGTTCGATTAGTCTGGATATTTAGAAGAACCCGACGCCAACAGATTGCGGTATGGCTAAGCTCTGCGATCCCAATACGCATGTCCAGCGTGGGGGTTATGGGCAAATTCTCCTCAGAGGACGCGTACGTAAAGCAATGTACTCAGGCAAACTGATGATAAAGACATTTAAAAGAATCTAACATATCCTAAGTTAAAATGTATGCGTGTTTCTGTCGCTTAACAGAGTTGTTTGTAATTTCGATAATTGTACATGTTTGGTCTGTTAGAGTCACTAAAAGTGATAACTGAAAGCGGTTTCAACTTAGTTGTCAGTGAAAACAACGTATTAGTTATTGTACCAAATGGAGTTCGTGTTTGATAGTACCCAATTGATTGACCTTGTTTTCCTTTGAGACTGGGCTTACATGGGCGTGATATTACTTATCATAATACGCCAGGTCCCTTAAGGGGTTGGCAGAGAGCAGGCATTGCTAAATTTATATCCTTACAGACCTCTAGTGGTTCATCTACTCGTATATACATTACTCACCAACGTTTGCTTTGTGTACATCTGTTTTGTAGTTCTTTCATTAGCCTTTCTCTTTACTTGTCTGAATAACCACTATCGATAATTATCCATTAAGGAATAAATTAGAATTCTGTTACAATTCTTCTGTTCGACAGATTTTGTTATCATCGATAGCTAATTGCATAATCGATATGAATCACATAGCATCACTACGGCTACCGTGCGCCCGATAATCAGGTCCGTAATATGTGGGTGCAGGCTACCAGTCGGAGTGTTACATCTCCATAACCGGCCAATTTGCAACACATCTGGAGGTCTCGGAAATTGTACTACTGTAGCTTTGTGTAACTTTTTATTTAGGTCGTAAAATGTTGTGTCGATATAAAAACTTTTCTTATATAGATTTACAGCCCAAGGCCGCCTATTATCCAAATGCTGATAGGGAGAAATAGCTCCTACAAATAAAATTTGAAAACGTAACAAATACTGAATGGCCAATTATGACATATTTTACAAAAAATATAAGTTAATGTTATCAGAATTGATAGATTTTATTCCGTAAGTAAAAAGAAGCAGTGGTAGCCTAGTGGTTAAGAATTCAGCCCCTCACTCCGGGGGTGCCCGGTTCAAACCCATGGCGCGCACCTCTTTACAAAAGTGCGTTTTAAGTATAAATTTAAATATCACTTGCTAACGGTGAAGGAAAACATCGTGAGGAAACCTGCACACCTTAGAATTTATAAAAA
>DWDT01003926.1:0-11779 GCA_018245595.1 Microceris scylla | reverse complement strand
AATACATGGTCATACTGATTTTCATGACAATCGGTTGAACGGGGCAGAAGTTGCTACTCTGCAGCGCCACCAGGTGGTGAGTGGCATCAATGAGCATATTACACAAACCTTCTCCATAGAAAAATACATATATATGCCAATTTTCATAATAATTGGTACAGTAGTTTTTGAGTTAATCGATAACATAGATACAAACATTCGTTTTTATATATAAGATTATCCCCTCACAAGTTAAGTAAAATAAATCTAACTTCACCTTATTATGAAAACAATGCTAATGTTATGATATGATTTTACTGCAATGGCTGTTGATTTGCAAAACTTACTTGGCTTTGGCTGTACAGAGTCTGGGTACATTTGGGTGCTTTCCACATTTCCCAAATTAATTCCCAACTTTTGTAACAAGTTTGGTGGTAAGACATATACTTGTTGCACTCCATTTTTTGAAGTAGAGCTGTTTTTAGCTACATTATTATTTTCAGGAATGGACTCTTTCAGATTCATTTGTAAAAAAAAAATATGTCTACAAGCAGGATATAAAATTCATGTGTAGTATTTTCATGAAAACTATATTAGATACTGAAAATAAATTGAATTGATTAAAATTAATAAATAAAAAAAATTCATGGACTAAGATTTGAACCATGATCAACAAAAACAATAATGGACAATTCAACCTCACTTCAAACTGCACTACACAGAATTCATACAACTAAGTGAAATTTACTATATATTGGAACACGAAAAAATAATGTAATAAAAAAAATATACTTTAAACCGATTATAATAATTATTATAACGTGTCAACAAAAAAATAAAAAATATATATGCAGAATAAAAATTTTTATAAAGAAAATATTTTTAACGTATCCATATTTCAAAAATATCTATATCAAAAAATACAATAGAAAATATGATGTGGATAAGTGATCTTCGTAGGACTTGAACCCGGACTCTGCAGAATAAGGCACGTGGTACGGAAAATCTAACACGGTTCACGTACAACCGGGCAATTTGAATGAATTCGAGAGCATGGTTTATTTTTTTTTTTGCAAAACAATGTTTAAACGCAAGATTTTTTGATTTGTTGTAAAATCTGTACTCACGAATTGCGTAGAGATTGCGTTAGACATCCTTTCCGCATAAATATCAATATTGCCAAGCCCAAAGTACAAAAATATTTAAGCGCTACCACGACAGAAAATGCGCATAGTAGTAATTGTCAATGATTTAGGTACACGAATAGAATTAATGCACAAGTAAGAATCACACATAGGTTATTCATACACTCTTGTAACTTATATTACACACAGAATTACGATAGCATTGACAATTTGACTTGACAACTTTGACAACTACGACGGTGGTTGACAAAAGTTGCATTCTATTTTAAAATAAATACGTCCAAAATAACCATATATCTAAAATACCCTAGAACTAAAGAAACGATTGTTTGAGTTAAGTTTTTTTATACAAATTATCGGACCTTTAATGAACAATAAATTTTAATCAGGGTTTATTATTACGCCAGTATTTCAAAACACTTTTTTTTACGCATCGATTGATTCTTGAAACACATCATTTGATTGGGCTAAAATAATTAATCGAAAGTAATAACTGCAGTTCTCGACATAATAAACTGGTCTTCCAACACAGTGTACAAAAATAACATTAAATCTGTGACTGATCTCGATTACGTCAATAACGGCTATCTGAGATATAATTTTTTTTTAGTAACCGTAATTTAGATTTTTCACATTAAACAGTCTAATTGGGTAATTGTAAACCAATACAGAAAAACAGAATCGGAATCTTAAAATATTGGAATTCTGTGACTCCCATTATAATAAATTTATGACAATTGACAAAATAAACTTGACAGAAACATTGATACCTATTTTGATCAGTTATTAAGCCGGATGGAAAATGGGTTCGAAATGTGTAGCTTTATCTTTTAGTATACAATCGGAATGCACAGTTACTCGAGCTCGTACAGGTCTCATGAAACTACCACACTATACAGTGCAAACACCTGTATTCATGCCTGTAGGCACACAGGTATAACGTCAAGCATTATTTATAACCTAATCGCTATCGTTTTAAACTTATTCAACTAAACCTCTTCGGTACCTATTTCTTCGTTCAGCCTTATTTATCCATATGTTAAAGAAAGTCTTCAATACCTTCCTATAACTTATGTAATTATAAACTTTAAATATCTTATAATATTTTTCATAGGGCACAATGAAGGGATTGCTGCCTGAGCAGTTAGAAAACTTGGATTGTGAAATCATTCTCGGAAACACATATCATCTTGGCAATAGACCTGGAATTGAAGTCTTACAAAAAGCAGGAGGTCTTCATAACTTTATGGGTTGGAAAAGAGCATTATTGACTGACTCGGGCGGATTCCAAATGGTTTCCTTACTGAAGCTAGCCGAGATTACCGAGGAGGGTGTAAAATTTAGATCCCCATATGATGACTCCGAAATCATGTTGACACCTGAAAAGTCTATTGAGATTCAAAATAGCATAGGTATTAAATACACATCGATTAAATTAACTAGCGTTCGGAATCGACTCTTAGTAACTCTTAGTAAACATTTTAATTGGGGATATTATTATAATAATTTTTATTATTATTTTAAAACAACGTTTCCATGGCCAGTTTCTTTGTCAATATGTTCAGTACGAGCATGAGAAGTGCTCAGTATGTTTAAATAAAGAATACAATTTTCCTAACCAAAAATAATTATTCGTTCATTTTGAAAAATAACAGGGTGGGGTTGGTAGTTCCCTTATTAATCTGATTCCGTTGGCTCCATTTCCTGTCCTCTTATTACGACCTTATTGCTTGAATAAAAGATAATCATGCCTTAAATTATCCCTCCAACACGGTTATTCTCTGAATGATCATTGAATTATGAAAAATTGCTTACATGTACTCGTACACCTACTTTTCTCGCGCGTTGAAAGCTAGCTGTTATTATGAACTTCGAAAGAAGTATTCGTTATATGAAAATATTTGTTTCTTTTCTATATTGAGTTCGTCTCGACAATCAATTTATTGGATTGGGTAAACAAGATTCATGTCATTATACCTGCCTGTCGTTATCATAGTCCACAGATTCATGTAAATCCATTATACTTAACTTTTTTGGACCTCTCATTACCTAGGTTATTAATGGCTTGGACAATGGACCACGTAATGTATCTAGGCAAAACAGTTTGTATCAGCTATAGTTAAAAAAACCAAAAATCATTGTTTCCCAAGTGACTTCAAAACCACTACTATCAACCTCGTCTTCGAATTTGAATACGTTTTCTCAGCTGATAAATTTATATTGTGAATGTTCAGTGAGACCAACAGCGGACGACAATCGAAAATAATGTCAAAACCACAAATTACGATTGAATCTGTCCCATTCAAAATTTGATGTATTTAGAGAACTGTATTGTGGTATATTGTAATCAACGTTGACACTTTTCACATCGCGATAGGCGCCACCCTCCCGCCACGTTTCACTTCGAGTTGATGGCTTGTTTACTAATTCGCTTTCTTGTATTTCGTGTTGTGTAATGTTGTACACGCAATACATGTCGTAATTGGTTTTAAATTTGTCTATTTCTTTATTGTTACAACGTTTAGTCGTTGTTCCTTTTCGAGTTGTTATTTTTTTATATCGGCAAGTGGTTCGTGAAAGGCGAGTAGGAAAGCATAATGAAAATGCATATGGATCATTACTATTGGCAATGATCGTTCAATTAGTAATTAAGGTACTCGTGTATTACAGTACTCATGAGTAGATGGACATTTGACTGACCAATAGAGCTTACGAATGAATTTATATAATCGACCAACTAATGAATAATATTAGTAAGCATTGTATTTTAAGTGAATCAATTAACTTGGAATGTGTGATTCAACGCATTTTGATTCTTTGTTATCAGATTGTTATCTCACATTTTATTAATCTTACTATTATTTATCATTCATACGAAACTAACTTGTCTGTCTGTCAATGTTTCGTGCGAAAACAGATATTCGCTTTTTTTTAATTCGGCACGAAGTTAGTTCGAATGATAGGAAAGGGCACATGCAGTCTTAGTACTAAACAGTTATAAATCAAATTCCTAAAGGTACAATAAGTCATGCCTGTTTGTGTTAGATATTTTTTACTATTTCCGCAGGAACGACATAAATGGTGACACCATGTGACCAACACGAGCATTTTACTATAGACGTTGAACCTGATATATTCTGTGAGAACAGAATAAACAAATCTTCAGAGTTTAATTTGTTTCACAGCACCTATACGATTCGATATTACACTCATATAACCTGACAGTTTTATTTTTATAAAGCGTGAAAGAAAAATAAATTATTTAAATTAACGAGTCCTTTATGGCCAAGTGTGTATCGAAAAAGTTAATATTATTGTTGAATTTTCAAGTCAAACGGAGACAAGAAGATTTGCAATCGATGGGTGGGTATTTCCATACCTACTCTCCAATTGGACATCTCCTAATTTCTAACTTTCTATTCAATTTCCATAATGATGTTTCGCATAATTGAATATCCAACGAATAATTGTCTTCGCTAAATAGAGCCTATTAATTATTCAAACGTAAAAAGAGATCAGGTTTAATAATGGTGTAATTAGTTCCTATTCCTATTGCTAGATTTAAATTTTTCTATGTGAAAAAGTTTGTAAGAGCTCACTTCTAAAGCCTTACAGCCGCCGTAGTATGCTCCGAAAAAACAAATATATAATTACTTGATTACTCTGTAGATTCATAAAACTGTGTATATACATATACACAGATCTATTTATAAACAGTCCGGTCAACATTGTAGAGGTTGAGCCATCATTTTTAATTTTTTAGGATACTTCATTTGAATTTCGCCGCCCGCTCGCCAAAATAAACAGACGTATAGTAAACATACAAAGATTTTTTTGGTCCTTCATGCTAACATTCACCTACTATTTCGTTCCTATGTAGGTTGTTATTTCAGAAATGCTACAAGAAATATTGATTTACTTTTTATTAAGTGCCTAAATACAGAATTTCATTGTTTTATTTTCGATAATTACGAATTCGCATACAACCTTTCATCCCCTATTTCAACACCTTCAACCTTTTTTTTCGTTTTGTAACGTAGCTTATGTCTTTCCCCGGGATTCAAATTATCTCTGCACCAAATTTCATCTAAATCAGTTTAGCGGTTTAAGCGTGAAGAGGTAACAGACAGACACACTTTCGCATTTATAATATTTATATGAAGAATTGTTAACTGTATTACTGTATTTGCATATAAAAATTCTTAAACTAAAATTCAAGAAAGCCGCATTACTAGAGTCTTTCATTCTTATTACTAACTTTGAGATCGATTAATACTAATAGTTCTGTTCTTATAGCTCTGTTCGGGGTAGTTGGTAGTATTAGTGTAGCTTGTGTAGATGCTAATGGTACTACGGACCACTCGTGACTATTGCCAGTTCGCATACCACTCTACATAAAAAAGCTTCAAGCCACGTTTCCATAGCAACTGAGCTCTGGCGCGTTCGATAATACCTCATTAAGTGGTAAGATGTTGTAACGATGGCGTACAAATGTTTATACGCGCATGTCTAATATTCTTTTTCTTAGAAATTTCTTTCTTGTATTTCTTGTATCTTAATTTTTTTCTTGTATTATATAAGTGTAAGCTTGATAGCTATAGGGAATTTTGTCACGATTTTGTCATATACTTTAATGTATTTAAATGGAAGCTTGTGTATTTGACACTGACTAGTGTATTTGAAAGGAAAGGTGGCACATTAGTAACCTCTATAACAAATTAAGTTTATATAACTTACTATCTGTTCCATGATGGGACGTAAACGTAATTGGCAAAACATGGAAGTGTACTATATTCGTCTGTCTACCTCTTCGGGGGTTAAAGGTATGAGGTTACGTAATATAATGTAAGTGATGTCCTCAACCAGATTTCCCTTGTTTCAGGTGTACGTAGCACTCTTCAAGCCACTGCGGGTGTCCAGGCGGCAGTTCCGCAGAGTGTTGATGTGCATGAGGAATGTCAGACACCTTAAGTGCCACGAGCTGTACGCGCACGAGAAGGTCACCAAGGTGGACAGTCTCTCGCTTGTGCTCTCCGGCAAGTAAGTACTGATAGAATATACAGTTAATACAATGTGGTCAGTAATCATTCCTTGTTCATGCTGCATTAGGACAGACGGTTCGTTGTTATCTGAAATTTTCGTTTTTGGAATTGATGTTCTGTCTTTGTTCATTGTACAGTATAGGTTTATTTGTTTCTCATGTAACAATTTCTCAGCAGTATCTACGAGAAATAAATGTTACCAGATGGTAACATAGTCTTTAGTCATGAAAAAAAGGTAGTCGTTCATTGAGCACTTAAAAATATCAATAGCTTAAGCGGAGACCGATGCAAGCGAGGACTCGTACGTAGTATTTTTTTTGTAACTATAATATGTCCTGTGGTCGTAGACTTCGATCGCATAACTGATTCAGTTCCATAGAGGAACAGTGCAGGAGAAATGTGAAACTGTTCTCATATGCACACTCTGCATGCGATGTTGCATGTACACACACATATTATGGTAAGGTAATAATTAAACCGAATAGACCTCGTTCGTGCGATATACATATATTAAGTATACATGTCTTGCGCTAAATCTAGCAGCCCGATCGCTATATATGAACGTCCGATCTGTATCTTAATACTGCGTGCTGCAAACTACAAGAAACTTCGTACTGACAACTACGAATCTACTGAAACTAAGAGTACTCTCGAAGTTAACACACAATATGACGCTGACGAAATTCCTTCAACTGTTTTGTTTGATATTGAAACTTCGTTTGAAATGATTGGGGTGGATACGCAGAATTATGCAGGACCAAATGAATTAAACATGATCGTGAGCTCAATAAAGAAATTTGAAAACAGTGACCACAGAAGAATTGGTCCGGGTAATCAATCAGAGTTATGCCCCACACATCCGGAATACGAAGCATTATGCGAAAATGTATGTATGTTTGTGTATATTTCGCGAATGATTCATTCCTCTCGCAGGCGGTTTCTAAGAAATACATCTGGGGCGTGCATCAAATAAATTTGCGATGGCGCCTTGCTCTCGCGCGGCAGTCACAACCGCTCCGTGTTCTCGACTGGATGATGTCAGAGGCTCAAGTTGGCAAATGTTGTGCATGATTTGATTTGCAATGCGTTTAGTTCATCAGCTCTATTTGTAACGTATGTCACATGGCATTAAATTTTTATTTATTGCCCTCTTAAGAAATTCAAATACCTCATCTCTTCGTCACGCTTCGTATCTTTCAAAGAGTCTTTATCTAATTATGACGTTGCTGTTTCGTTAATCATATTATGTTAAAGCAATGTGTGCATTCAAAATCCAAACCCGCTAACATCGTTAAAGCAATTGACATAGATAACCATATTATTATGACCACATTTTTGTTGTTAAGTTGGACTTCTAAATTAAAATAAATAAAAGTATACTTTCCCTCACAAAAAAATTTGAGATATGTGGTCTATTATGTGTAGTTTAGACGTTTTTATTTGTTTTTTTTTTTTAATTATATAAAAGAACCGAATGTGCTGTTTTAAAATATTCATGTAGTGATATTTACTGATACATAACAGAGAATATTAGGCGCTTTGGTATCGTGGCAATAGACCATTGATAAATAAATCAAAATATGCCGAGTTGAACCGAACTCTATTTCCAGGCACAATATAATTAAAAAGGAAGGTTCACACAACCTATCTAAACTTTTGTATTTAAAGTAAAGATTACTCCATTTTCAAATTATTTATTTGGTTCTCACATATATTCATTCTAGGCTTTACGTCTCATGTTATTCTGCTAAGTCAATTCAATCACTGTAGTTAATTTCTTTAGTCAATGTCGATTTGTTTAGTCAATTTCTTCTTTCTTCATACAACTAAGACATCATTATTTTCGTCTCAACATCGTATAGATCTTCTTAATTGTTGCCACTATGTTCTTTCCTTTTTACTTTAATGTTCTGTTCCGATTGTTGTCTTATAAAGGTTGCACGTCACACGACCTCGCCGGTGTCTCGATACCTTTAATTGCATTACGCCGGTACGAGGATGAAGGTGAAACTGATAACGCGTATTGCAACTACAAGTTTTCATGTTTCTTCTTTTTTATATTATCGTGTTCGGCATTACTTTAATTCTACCTCACGGTCATAACGATCATCTGTTATTAAATTATCACGTTTGTTTTTAGTGTTTTTAACGTTTTACATGATTGTATCATTAATGCTCGTGTAAGTCTTCGACCAATCCATTTAGCAAAGTGCTTCTTTGCAAGGTATTATAGTTTTCTCATTTTGGTTGTTGGCTGGTTACAAAGGATGATGAATTTAGTTCTAATTTGGCTAAATTTACGTTAGGTTTTTCTTTGTTTATATCTGCGTGTATATCCATGGAACCTAATTTCCAGAGTGTAACATGACTCCTAGTAGTGTAACGGAAACTCCATTTATTTATTGTGTCCGTTAGTAATTGTACACGCAATAAATAAATCGGTGTTTTAATCGTTATGGTCTCGTAGAGAATTTAGTTCCCGATACTGCAAATTAGTCACATGCTTAATTTAACCGTGCATAAAACTCATTGGTCTAATTATAAATGCTGCCATTGTTTATCGTGATGCTACAAAGTATAAATGTTTTAAAGTTGGTTTCCTGGTCGAATTTTCAATTATATTGTTGACTAGCAATGATATATCACAAAATATCTTGTTGTTTAGAAATTCTTGTATCTGACGCTGTTAACCTATCCGATGATTATTTGATGTATGTCGACTTTGACGTTTGACTTATGTCGATTAGATTTACAATCTGTATTTCAAATAAAATCAGTATTCGTTTCATAGCTTTTTAAATTCATTCTCTAATTGTTCTAATTTGATTTATCGTCGAAAATCTGTGCACACAGACATTGCGAGTTCATCTTTGAGGCCCTTAGCCTGTAAAACGTTTGAGTCGTGACTAATTTGTGGGCGTCTGATCTCCTCGAATCCATCTTCTATCGTCCCAAATAATAATAAAGATGATTTAGTTTAGTCGATTAGCCATTATAAGATTTATTGATTGTTATTCGAAATTGCATATGTTCGACATTTAAAATAGTTGAGTCGTGACTAATAAAGGCCGAGTAACAGTAGTTCGCAAACACGTAAGCCTTCCGTCATTAAAACATTTCCCCGGCCCGGGGTGAGCTCGTGCGATACTCGTATAGCGTCTTACAACTGAATTGAAACAGTTATGTTACAAAAGAGAAGCTTCATTTCAGTTAATTGCATTTATAATTTATCGTTTCGTAACGCAACTTGTACGTTTAGTTGTGACTAATAAGGGGTTAGTAACGGGAGCGTAGACGGGCGTTCATTAAAACGGTCCCTCGACCTCGGGCGCGTTCACATGATACTTCCATTTGAAGTGCTCGATTGTGGCGCTTTTTTCCCCAACGCGGCAATAGCGGCTTCCTGGTGAACGTGAGGGGAAATTGAATTATTGTAACGGTTGGTTGATTTTAAACTCGGGTTGTTTGTTGTTTGTCATTTACTTAATTGATTCCAATTGGCAAATATTTATAGACCTTGTCGTCGGATTATTATCCGTTATAATAATTTGTTGTGCTAGAGACATTCTCTCTATTCGGGTCCCTTTTTGTTTTCGTCCTGTTTTTAGTCCAGGTCTAATTTCTCTATAAGAAAATAATTATTAGTCAAGATTAGTCATCTTACAATTAATTCGTATGCTCTCCGACTGGCTCCATTGATATATTTTGTGTTATTGTTTTAGAATGAAGATGAGTAAAAATATGAAAGCTAATTGTAGGTGATTTGATTTTTGTGTCTTCTTTTCTTATTTGTTTGTTCCTTCGTGTGTTAAAAACAGTAATTTCATACTTTTGTATACCGACATCGGGTTGTAAACAAGGACACAAATTTAAACAGCCGTAAAATTTATTATTCTATTATATACGAATGACAATAAACAGTCTGGCAAGCCGTGTTTGGTCAGTATAGCACACTACGACATTAAACCTTCTCATTCTTCCTATATTTATCCTTCGCGACCGGTGTTTACACTGGACCGATAAAGAAATTGATCATGATGAATATTAAAACAAATTTATCAACAATACGCATCACATTACCAACAGTAATAGTACGACGTAACATTTTAACTTATTTCTAAAGGTCATTTGAATTAGTTGTAACATTGGATACAACTTGTTTAGCAGCGACCGGAAGCGAAACACGTTTTACGAAATTAATATTTTTATGCAACTACACATCTAGTGAATATTTTGATAGATTAACTAATCTCATTCTAATGTTAGCACACGCTCATAAATAAGCTAAAGGGCCATTTAACGTTAACGAAGATCCAATCCGTTATGTACAGTTGGCACAAAAAATACTCATACATTTAACCATGATGAGACCGACGAGAAGGCTAACAAGCTTTTTGTGAATGAAGCGTCAGCGGTTGAAAGCAAAAGTAATGCGCCTTGTAAGTAAGTTATGTTGAAGGCGTGTTGCGTAATGCAGGATTGACTTCGCGAGCAGTGCAATGCGCGGCGCCACTTACAGCGTTTATGGTATTTGTAATAAGTTTCGGATAGCTATTTTAGTTGTATCGATTTTGATTATGCCGGTTTTGATTGTGGCGATTTTAAACTTATATTTTAACCGTCATGTCAGTCCAGTGGTATAAAATATTTGATTAATTAATCGGTTAGCGAACCTGATTCCTGAATAGGGATTTGGAGTTCCATTCCTATCCAAAAGCGGAATGTTTGTGTAACGAGCACGAGTCGTTGTTCTGTCTGGGTACAAAGTTATCTTAGTTAAGTATGAATTAAATTTGTAAGTTTACTTTGTTAACTGTTTTATTACGATAAGGCAGTATCTACATAATTGTGTACTGTACTGTAGGCGAGCCGGTGTAAGGTTTTCAAAGATATTATTAAATTGTTGAAAATATTGTATGTAACGAATATTCAGTCAAGAGAAGCAATGCATACAGAAACTGCTGACTGCAGTAATTTCTCAAATATCGATGCATCTTTTGAAATATCCGTTAAAAAAAAACTTTACAATGTTCTAACAATAACAATGTTTGTTCTATAAAGGAGTATGAATAACGCAATAAGTAAAATCATTTGATGACCGGTAAATGCACGTCTTGACACGAACAATATCATGTAACATATCGGTATACTATAAAGTATGTCGCGTAATTCGCCGTGGTTTGGCGTTTTACGTTGTTAAGTGGCGGTCACGCTTGCAATGTACAATGCAGTGGTTGCTGTAGCGTTGTTGGATATTGCTATCAATTAATATGATATCAGTGACGTCAGAGTTTCATCCGTGCCACGAAGTTTCGTATAGATCTTTATCAACTTGTTCGGGTTATGTAGTTTAACTATATGTAATTCGTTTAAAATTAAATATTCTTGACTTTTTTGTGTAGATGTAACCTTCTCTTGTTTATCTTCAAATATGTTTATATATATAGACTCACCTCGTTATGACTCGTATATGACTGCCTCGTTGGTCGTGTTGGTTGCATGTGCGACTGCCGATCGGGAGGTCCCGGGTTCGATACTCGGGTCGAACACTACAAAATTTTCTAATTTAGATTTTCTAGTAGTGGTTCGGAGTCTGGATATGTGCCCGGTGTA
>DWDT01003925.1:0-11780 GCA_018245595.1 Microceris scylla | reverse complement strand
TAATAATGTCGTAAGAATCAAAATAATAATAATAAAATGTCAAAATAAGCAATTCATCGTCATCAGCCTATCTCGATGGTCTGCTGGTCATAGGCTTCCCCCAATGAGCGCCATCGTGTCCTGTTATGCCATATCCAGCATGTGCCTTCAGTCTTTCGAAGATTTTCATCTGTATATCTGCCTGCATATTAATAATGGAATATTGCTAAATACATGTAACTTGTGATCAATTACGAAATACTCGTATATATAAGGTAAATTAACATAAAACGATCCATAAATTCCTGCACAACTTACATTTAACAGAACTACGTGGTCAATAATGTATTAATTATTATTTAAGTTAAACATTGGTGCGTTTAACACGTCAATTTCCTCGTACTCATAACATAAATAATAATTCTTCGGAAGTCATCCTCGTAATTTTCAATTATCAACCGACCACTGCGGTTAATTCGGTCTCATGTTTAGTGAGTAACGGCGAGTATCTACTCGGTACATATTTAACAATATACATATACAATTCTCTATTTGGTTTGTAATATTTTTGAAACATGTATGTCATTATCATTAGCCTATTCCCGTCCACTGATGGACACAGGCCTCTCCAATGGCACGCAATTGAACTCGACCTTCAGTTCTTCGCATCCAACCACTGCCAGCCACTTTGCGTATATCGTCACTACACCTACCTAATCGTATGTACATGATTTGAAGTTCCTAATGTACGTTTTATACTATTTGGGTTTCGAGATGTTCATGCTACGATCGATTATTTTACGGGAAATACAGAAAAATTACCGAAAGTTTGATAACAATTTAGTACCAGACCAAATAAATTTCACTTATGTACGTATTTAAAGATGTGTACATTTTAGTTACATGTTATTCAATGTTTTCGTACGGTTGATGATTTCGTCGATTGCAATAAACATCTTGCCTAATATTTGTAACATGTATTATCATTATCAGCCTGTCTCAGTCCACTGCTGAACAAAGACCTAAGAGAGTGTTTGTCCATAATTCCCCGCGCTGGCATGTTGATTGGTAATCGCAAAGTACAATTTCTTCGAGATCCTACGCTATTGGCCGTCGGTAGTTAGAGCAGTTAGTCATGCCTGAATAGTCTACGCTATATCGCAATCAGATGCTCGCCAGAACTCCATCTGTTGTATTGAAGAGATTTCCACATGTAGGTCAAGTTGGCGCTTGGATTCCGAAGACGTAGATAAGAATACCTCACTCCCCATGCAATATTAATGCAAACAAAATATTTAAAACAGGCTTGTTCTTCATTTTGTGTAACACTGTCGAAAGTATTTATTTATTCAATGATTGTTATTGTTGTTAATAAAGGACGGACTTAATGTCAATTAGTATATTCTACTAGTCAAACCAGGTGACGATAAAAGGAAAATAAAAAAAAACGTGTAATTTGTAAATTGGTGTGTAACCAATTAATAGTGGTCCATTAGTAGTTTAATTGAAAGTTAATCCCGGCGGCTGACCCGTGGCGAGCGGTGTTACCAATGTGTGCCCGCAGTCCGCAGTTCGCGTTGTGTGTTCAACTTTAGCAATTATCGACTATGTGTTGAACTTCCTCACCCCAAATACTTCACTCGCACCCTGAGATGTATGTAGGGAGTTCCCTGCCGACATAGATCTGCGTGTTTTGTTTATGATTGTATCATCATCAGTTTACTTCGGTCCACTGCTGGAGATAGCCTCTACAATAGTACGCCATTCCGCTCGATCTTCAGCTCGTCGTATCGAACCGTAATAATTTATAATTGTATGTATTGTTTTAAATGAAAGAATATATTATAACAATGTAGCATCATTTTGTCAAAGCGACAGTGCTGCCATCTAGGCTACAGTGTGACAGACTATAACCTTAACCCTGCTTATTCTGAGAGGAGATACATGTCTAATAGCGTCTAATAGTGGATATTTCCCACTAACGATTTTGGTGCAATATAAAATTATTCTAGGAATTATTAATAACAAGGAAAATATATCAGTTTAGTTTTGGGCGCCTCACAATGCGGTAATAATGTTCATCTATATAATAAATTTTAAATTTTGGAATTGTTAAATTTGAGACTATACCAGAGAAAAGAACATGGCAGTTTTGGCATTGTTTCACAGGTTTGATTCTGTTACATTTACTTTTATGCTGAATTGCTGTTTTAATCAATACCGATTAGAACATACATTTATGCAATTTTTTATATCATACCGTCACGCCAATTCCCTAATGAGGTAGGCAAAGAGTACTCATATATATACGATAGACAAACAGTAACGCTTCGCACACCACTAGCTCCCGCACAACAATCCCCAAAAGGCGCTAATACAATATAAGAAATATTTCGTAACTGGCATTATTTTCCCGCGCGCGGATTAGCAACTCACGCGAAATTGTTTAATACAAAAATCCGTACTATCCCACTTACAGAGTTTTATAAGAGCGTAGGCGTTATATGGGCGTTTTATCTTCCTAGTTTAATAGTTGGTGAAAGTTTTTCGCGCGTCTGTGTGTGTCCGGCGTCCCGAGGGGCACGTAACAATGAAAGGGATCGCGCCACGAACGGCGAAATATTTTAACACGAGTTTCAGTGGCTCTATTCAAGTTAAATAACCAGCTCGCAATGTGTTTTATTTATTGCTTCTCTATTTGCGATAAGGACGTTAAAAAATGCCCAAGTAGATAGTATGAAATAAGGGTCTTACAATAATAATAATTGACTTGACATTGACTATTCACTTTTTGCTGCTGTGTTACTTGAGTTGTTTTTACAGAGGTACGAGTACGTACATATAATTAATCTTTGACATATAAAACCTCAATTATCCTTGGAAATTGAACCAATTACGGTCGAATTTAGACCACTACTTCGGCACCAGTGTATACAAATTTTTCAGTACAAATAGAGGTAGAGTTATATGTGACGTTGATATTACTGGGAACGCAACATCACGTCTGTAATCCCTGAAGGGGTAGCCAGAGGAGTGTAGTACACTCTCACGTTTCACCAGTTACGTTTACGACCCACTATGGAATAGGCGGTGAGCCTATTGCTCTACACAGAACTTTCTAGGAGAAAATCTGAGTTAAAAAATTCCAACAATATCCGCCTTGGGACTTGAATTGAGGAACTCCCCATCAGCGATTGTAACCGCTCCACCAACGAGGCAGTCAGGAGACATAAATTCGGCCAGGAGATCTAATTATCCCAATTTATTCAACCAGACTCAAAATTGAGCTAACCTCTGCCACATTCTAAAATTGGTCACCTTATGACGTCACACAATTTCTCCCTCCGTTCAATTTTGAGAAAGCATTACCAGCGCCGCCGGATTTACTTTCTCTCTAAATGTACGCGCTTGCGTAATCACTGGGAACTGTGATTGTTCTAGAATAGCCTCTTAATTATCACTATTGTATTTAATATGGGGGCTTTACACAAATATAAGATGTTTTATTGCACTTTCGTTCTTCGCCTATAGTTCACTTATAATTTATTTTCGATTTGTCTTAAGCTTGTCCAAGTACAGTATATGACTGTCTCAGATTTGGTATTAAAATATAAAGCATTGAATATAAAACATGCAACATAACGTCAGGTATGTATTTAGTAGGTAGAGGTGTAGGCAGCACTTAAACTTTTTACACGTCCCATGTAATAGGCGAGTCTCTTGCGTTACACCAAGAACCAATTCAGGCTTTGCTACTATTCGGGAAACAAAACAATCAAGATATTAAATCAAGCATTCCGGATTACTTTACGGTAACGGCACCTGTGTTCAAATGATCGGGCGGCAATAGATGGACAGTAGTCCGGATCACCTGTCCGGCCGTCTCGAGCGCTCGCTAGTTATTTGTCAACGTCCAAGAAACTCCCGCCGGGCATCAATTGACCGTCTGTCAAGCCCGCCCTCGTTTTTAAACCTCAAGAAGGGATGTTTCAATCTTATTCCGTCCTATTTCCTTCCTTAAATCGGACTTTTTTCACTATTTTGTCCTCCACCGTCGCCTCGCATTAAGAGTTGTTGTATAACCTAATTTAATAAAAGACGATTTTATAGGTGAACGGAGCTGTTCAAACAAAATCTGAGTTAAAAGTGTACTTTATAACAGTATTTTAGCATCTGGCAGTTGAAATTACCAGGCGGCTATAAATGGCCAATAGTTCGTATCACCTTTCCGTGTGTCTCGAGCGCCCAGTTCGTCGTTTGTCAATGTCAACAGAACGGTCGGGTCGGGTCGGCGCACATTTTTAAACTTCAAAAAGGAATCTTCTAATCCGGTTCTCGGACTCCGCGCTTTACTATGATATTACATTTATTTCTGCGGCGAGTGGACGTATGTCATCTTCAAAGTGTACTTCAGAGCGGGAACGGAGTGTGAAGGATGGATTCTAGACGTTTATTTAGTAAGATTTTCTTTTTGTACACAAAAGAAGTGGGTGAGGTCTTGCATGGGACTAGAAAACAGGTTTGTAGGTCACGTAGTGCTGGTCATCTTAATGTATAGTGTTATATATGATAATGATCTTCGGAGATCTAATTATCATTAATTCGTTGAGCTTAAGGGACTGAGATAAAAGATAACGTAAAATGGTATATTATGTCCCGAAACATTCATTCTTATTTCCTTGATGCTATTTATTTGTATATGGCATTATTAATTACGATAAGGGTGGATGCGAGCTAGCGGAAAAACTTTCATCTTGATTTTCTTTTGCGGAAATTGCGGATCGGGGCGTGGAGTTAATGAGGAGTCCTCGTGACAAATTGAATGCACGGATCACAAAAAATAAAAGGTGGTTAGTTCTCCCACTTACAATACAGCTTCGTGGTTTTGTTCCAGTTTCACCCTTATTTGTTCGTTGCTTAGAAAAATCTTAACATCCACGATAATTTTCATTTCAGAAGGCATTGAATGGAGGATCACGTTATCAACGTTGATATCCAGTCACGATTATAAGAAAGCGTATAATTCGTTTGTGCTTCGATTTGCAAAATGTATGTTTAAATACATATTTTATATAGAAGTTTAGGTAATATAGGTAATGTAAGGCCTTCGTCGGGAGTAATAGTAATCGTTTACAGGGTAGGTAAGCTGTGTGTGTGTGTCGGTTCCCAGAAGTTTTGCTACTTACGAACCGTGGAAAGAAACGTGTTAAAAGTTAAAGCGAAAAAAATATTAACAGTGAGAAAGTAATATCGGCTTATACACCGAAAATCGTTTATCGCTTGTTGAAAACTTTTCGGATCGCGATCCTGCGAAAGCTAGTTATCGGGAATAAATGTCTTGGTTCAGAGCCGCAGTTTGAATATTATATTCACTGAAGTTACCTTCGACTTGACGTAGGATGCCCTACAGATTGTTGGAGTGACGATATACGAAAAGTGGTTGGCAGCGGTTGGATCCGAACAGCTGAAGCTCAGTGGTGTGTTATTGGAGTGGACTGTTTCCAGCAGTGGACGATGACGGGCTGATGATGATCATGATGATAAAGTTAACTTCCGTTCCGAGAAACAACTTCCGAGTTGATGAAAATAAAAATGGTAATAAATCGACACAATCGGTACTTAACCTCTCATCCAGAACACTTTCTGTTAGTATCGATCGGTAAATAAATCACGACAAACTTATGTACCGGTAAGATGTTAAACTTTAACTTCCTCTCGTGAAGCCATTGATATCGTAAAAAAACAACTTTCATCTCTTTAACAACTTATAAAGAAGGTTGCTCTCTCAAGTGATAAGTTAAAGTTATGTTTTCATTTTAACTTATTTTCTAACGTAATGCTATCCGATAATAAATTTTATATTCGAACTCAATTATATTCGTATTATATTTTTGATATTTTATTTTATTGTTAAGTTTTATATATGTAGTGTGAAAGAGGTAGGTACATTTTTATGGTGATGTTTTGAAACATGTTCTGTTTATATACATATATTACTCATGATATATTCTTCATTTTCCAGTTTTAGTTCTACCAGTAATATATATGTATCAGTATACATTTATAGGAGGTTTTTAAATTTTGCCAATTTTGCGTCCAAGGGGCTATCATAGAAGTGCAATACAGTCCCACGATTCACCAGTTGTTGTACGTCGGACTAAGGAATGGAGGTTGCGACTGTTGCCGTACACAGGACATAAATCTAGACAGCGCGCTACTTACTACCTTGCTACAAATTGATTCATAGATTTGAATCTTTAAATAAACATATGTGCGTAACGAACGTAAAGAATTATTGTACATCGCCCTGCAAAACCCCGAGTGAGTTTACAAAGACTCATTAAATGTGCATTTAGCAACTTACGGCGCAAGTGTCGACTGTGGAATAAACGTACGTTTGAGTTATTCCCTAAGCGTTGTGACATGAGAATCTTCAAGAAAGACGCAAAGAGAGCTCTTTTCCTTTAAGCCTGCATTGCCAACTGCTGCACTTTTATAAATGTCTAGTGCCAAGAATAGCTCGTCTGCGTGCTTGTTGTATACGCGTATTGTTATATACATGTATATATATATATATGTACCTATATGTATATAAAATAAAGAAAATATATTAGGGTATAAATAAAGTTGACAATACTAGAGATATATTTTGTTAGCGACCAAATTACTTTATCTTGTTATAGTTAGGACAAATGAGGATTTGTTACTGCCTAAGCAGTAAATATCTAAAAACGATAGATGTTATAAGGATAACACGATAGATGCAATACAATATGCGCCGCTCCTCCATCCTCAGACGTTTCCTGGACACTGAGGGTCGTGACCCCCATGGATCAGTTTCTGCAACACGATCTGACGCCATCGGTGTCAGCTCCCGACGAAGTGTGCGATCTCATGTACTGTTCCGTCAAGTGCGATGCGGGTCTTATTCTACCAGTGTCTTTTATTCATTTGTTTCGGGTTTCGTCTTCATGTCTTCTTCTCGTTTTTTAAGATGTCTTTATATTTTTCTCTTCGTGTCTTCTCCCGTTTTTAAAATTTCTTTTCTATAGTACCGTTATATGTATTTCTTTCTTTATATTCTTTTTTCAGATACCTAAATATTTTTCTTTACACAATTTTTTAAAGATATCTTTGTACTAACATATCGCCAGGGCTACGGGGTAAAAACAGGGACCTGACGTGCTTCTTCTACATTCATCACTGTCGTATATGTATATTGTAAATATATTTCAAGAGATGTCTAATTTAAAATCTTTGGCTAACTCTGGATAATTTTGTATTCGACTTCCATAAAGATGTTTGTGTTCACCCCATACCGTGCATCTTTAGTTTTACGTATCTCAGAATATACACTAGTGACTATTAGTGTTCTGTAGTTCCATTATCTTTATATTCTTTTTCTCTGGGATAATATACCGCGAGTGTTCAATGTACTCGTACTTAGGTAACCTACATGTGAAACATTTACAAAATCCGTTGACATTATTGAGACTCAAGTTCTTTCACATGAATTTTGCTCCGTATTTTTCTTCGACATCAGACTTCAAATGATTACTGTTTGGAAAACAAATTAAGGTCATCAACCCGTACAGTTACAAATATCATCACATCTTGGTTTATGTAATAATAAATACAAATTTGTGTTTTTGATCTAGTAAGACCAATATTCTGAAACACTATGCAAGAGAAGTCAATTAATTATATGTCTGCTATGACAACCGCTCTAACAATGTTCTATACTGCGGTAAATTGTTCGGTATGTAATTATTATCTATGCATGAATATTTCAGCCTACAATTTCATCCCCGCTGACAACGTCGCATAAAATCACCTGTTGTAGACCAGTAGCTATTATTTTTGGAAATCCATGAAATTGTAATCTTCTGAACGTGAAAACTATACCTAACTTGATTACTTTTGTAGCTTTAAGCAATACGGGCGGTACGAAGTTCGCCGGGTCAGCTAGTATTTATATAGAGACGCGCAGAAAGCTAAAAGTGATGGACAGTGTGTATATAATGTTTTAATTTTATATGTATAATATATAATGACCACATTTAATAATGAACTATATCGTTGAACATTCACTATGGTTCATACTATTAATCATTATATAAAAAGCGTTCTCGCGACAATCAAAAACTACAACAAACCAAGAGCCTACGTAAGCTCGAGACCTAATTACAGTCTAAACTAAAGCGCTTTGTTTACCGCGAAAACAATACGGCTCGAAGTTCGCCTTCATAAAGGATGCTCGACAATAATTAACTAACACGCCCAGGAGTTGGGGCGACGTGCTCAAGAACGAGCGACTTACACGTTGCCGCGCGGCGCGGTGCAAGTGAGCCTTAATAAGTGAAAGATATTGCCTCCACGGACGGGCGTCTTGCGGCTTTTTTGTCGGATCGCAATTCGTTTTGTCGGTGTACAATGCCACGCCCATTACCCTCGCGCATTTATCTATTTTTGAACAAGCGCGCGATAAAACGAAATTAGTTTTTTTTTTTCTATCGTCTTTTATACCCGGTGAATAAACACGATGGTTGACTTGTTGGAACGTGACTTGCAAAAAACAAAAAATATGATCAAATCTCATACCTTTTTCCTTTATGGTCGGTTAGACAAAACGTATAGTTAGATACTGACATTTTTTATTTTAAACTTTCTTGCAAAAAATCTAGATTCTTGAAGGTAGAACCAAGAATTAGGTTTAAATTACTGCCGTGGATAAGGAACGCTGAACACTTCCTAGGGTATAAATTCGTAGATTTGACCGTCACACACGTCTTTGCCAAAGCACCTAATAGTTAAGTGCAGCTACCGTAACAGTCTTGTGTGTGTGTTTGTGTGAGTGTTTGTGTGTGTTTGTGTGAGTGTCTCTGTGTATGTTTGTGTGTGTGTACTGCACGCGAAGTTTGCGTCTGTGCAACATCGAAGCGAGGAACTGCCATTGACACTCCAAAACAAGTTTCGCGTTAACTTACGAGTGCGACGTTACACTACTCACTTGCTTGGAAAGTTATTCGCGCGAACGACTTACGGCAAACAATGGCAGGTAATTGTCTCGGGGCGACGCCTGCTACGGTTTATAAGGTGTCTCGTGCCCTAAACCTTTTCCCTGTCGTATTGTGTGCGAGGGTTTTTAATTTTTCCGCAAAAATAGCTGCAAAACGTTTCTACTTTTTAATGTTTTTAATAAATAACATTCTAGGATTCCTTAATGTTGCCATCAATAAGCTTAAAAACTGAGGTTTCATACATAAATACATACATATCTTCACGTCAATTCTTTTACGGGATAGGCAGAGAGCACGGATAGAGAAATTTGGCACTCCGTGCTCTCTGCCTGTCCTGTAAAATTACAAGCTGCGTCCATATATAAGTATGTGTCTCTATCGGACTATATACGGGGTGCTGCAAATCAATATGTATATAGGTGATAGCATTAGTGGGATATGCTGCACAATGGATGGTAATAATACCGCGGCCGCCATTGTAGGGGCAGCGCTGCGTTGTACGTTTTCATTGCTGTGGTGCAATTTATGAAAATGGAATTTATTAATTGTTGAAAACCAATTAACCGTAACTCCCATAGGCCGCTATTTAATTTTAATATGGGCTTAGTGGGTTCCAATTTATCGTTCGAATTTCATTTTGATTTACCTCTATGGCCCCTGTAAAGTGTGTTCTATGTGCAATGTTCTCTTGTGTTTTCATTTTTACTAGTGTGTATGTGTGTGTGTTCGTTTTTACACACTAATATTTATAGGGATGTCTCGTATTTGTCGGTTTTCAGTATCAACTTTGGTTTTTTAAGTAATAATTAATATAGTAATATCGGTTTTTAATATTAACTATTTTTTTTTATACATATATATAAAAAAAGTACTCATTAACATTCAGAGAATAGGACATTGTATTCTACTGTTTCATTAATCTAACGATCAGCGAATTCCTTAATTCAGTTGTAAAACCATTCCTTTGGTTTAGAGTTAATTTCCGAAATACAATCAAAATGATCTTGTCCGCGTAAACCGACGTTACTTATGAGATATCCCAGTATATTTGCTAGCGTTAAGTTTTATTGAAATATCGTTTTCATTTTGGACACATCGTATTTAGATAGACGTATTATTTATAATGGCTAAAAACTAAATGCAATATATGTAATAACATTTTAAATGTCAATGATAAAACTAAATATAATTCCACATTCTTTTAAATATATCCATTTAAATTACTTCAACTACTACAGAAACTCTGCAAATTGTAACTTGAAAACCGTCAGTAAACGTGAGTGCTGTCGCGTCTTAAGTGTGATTGTTGACTGGAAGGTGTTTAAGGAAGGCGTATGGGCAAAAATCCCTACGCGGAGGCTTATTCTCGGCAGTAGATTTAGATAGTGGACGTAGGCAGAGAACACGCAGTGCCAATAATTATATTATTATCTTATTTCTTCGAACTCGATGTGTTTCAATCCTAATAGTTAAACGTCCGTCGTTTTTCAATTTTATATTTATTTATTTATTAATAGGATCGCCAACATAAGTAGCAGTATTAGAAGAAAAAAAAAGTAGATGTTAAGTTTAATTGGTGCGATTAAACTGCTTTTACTAGTAAAAGGCGGCCACATATTGTTTGATAATACTTGTATTATTTTTATTTTATTTGAGTCAGTACGACAGAACATAGCTAAACGTAATACTGTACGCTCCGTTTCATGTTTGATATACTGAATCAGAAATACAGTATCCTTGATAATAAGCAATCTTTGTGTTCAATAGATTTTTACACAGAAGAGGTCAAATTATCGTTTTGATCTTTATTATTCTATAGAATTATTTTATGGCAGTCAATATTGATATAATCAAAAGCATTTATTAATAATCATATCTTGAATATTTATAGACCAAATTAAATAACGTACCTACCGGTTTAATTCGTCTCTCTTCCGGCTCTATCTTCGCCGTGACGTCGTCGTGATGTCGCCGCGATCGGCGAGAGCTCATGGGGAAGAAACTTAGGTCCAAAAATCGTCGGGCTATATGCAAAGATCTTCCTCAGTTAAGCCTATATATAATTTAATCAAGACCAAGTATTTAGTCTAACCCAGTCCTATTATTTGCCAAACTCACATATAGAGTTTTTTAACTGTCCATTTTTATAATACCTATGTAATCTGAGAGTGGTTTTAATATCATTTATCATTAAAGAAATACGTAACATAAAACTATGGTCAATATTTAATAATGGCAATGGCCAGTCGTAATAATAGCAATTATTAATAGTGATGGCATACACAATAATTTATAGTGGGTATCAATCATATTGCCTTAACTCATTACATCGAATGCATGATGTAATGTAGCGCGTCGTTAAGTCTTTAATGTTACGTACATAAAATGTATTGCATAAAATCGTACATATCAATTTAAATTGTATTTAATCGGTTGGTGTGGGAGTCAAATGTCTTTGAAATTCGCATGCGCTTATGTGGAGAGTTATGAATGTGGAGATAGCACATCAGGTCTGTAAAAACAGATAGTTAACGCTCGATGCTCTCTACCTTGTCCGTGAAGAATCTGGCGTGATTTTCGGGGATTTCTAACTCCTTCATCAGTAAGAAATCGACGTATTTGGTCGAGATATTTGGCCGCTGGAGCAGACGTGTTCTGGAGTGGAGACCGCGACTTGGCAAACGTAGTGTAGGACGCCCTCCAACTAGGTGGAGTGACGATATACGCAAAGTGGCTGGCAGTGGTTGGATGCGAAGAGCTGAAGATCGAGCTCAGTGGCGT
>DWDT01003924.1:0-11781 GCA_018245595.1 Microceris scylla | reverse complement strand
ATTCAGAATTTACTTTAGTCATCAGAACTCATTTTACTCATAAGAATTCACATTTACCAGCATTTCAGTACATAAACACTGTTGTAGATATATATTACTTAAATTAATTTTATTGATTAATAGTCCTAAGATTAAATTGATTGTGCGTAGGTAATGACAATTACAATATTTTATTTCTTAACACATTTGTGTACATACGTACATTGTACCATATCGATTGTAATAGCTCATCAGATGCCAAATGCGAATGTTCTTCATAACCAAAAATAAATCCCATCTCATACATATGTCAAGATAAAAACGTACAGAGTAACGAAATTATTTACGCTATGTTATTGTACGGTGTGTTATTATGATGTGGTGTGATTGTGAAATTTTCATCAATCAATCTGTAAACCAATGCTGCGCGCGGTCAGTTGTCTAGGAACTGAGCGATGGCGGTTGCCATGTTAGCAGTGTGTAGCAGCCCGATAACAGGATCACAGGAACACAAAATTCCATAGGATATAAAACCGTAAGTTTTACCTGCACAGAGAATAACCATTTAGTAAACATATGTAACAACATCTGCGCCGAAATTCTGGTATTTTAGTATAATCTGTAATGTCATGTAGATATGTAGTTGCTACTTTACCGTGAGCCGGTAATACACCCGTTTGTTAATTCTTAAAAGAATCCTAACCTCAATGAAGTTACGAGGACCTCCGCTATCGCATCTCACAGACGTGAAATCGACTCGACCCACTATCCAGATAGGTATAGATCAAAAAAAGGGTTCCCCATCCCGATAATAAACGGACATTCATATCTGAGATGGAGTTTCGGAAATCTTACCCCATTTCGGCGGCGTCACACGAGCTATGGCTTAGCGCGGGTCAGATATTTCAATTCTCGGTCGGATATTGGCGGGTGTCGTGACGACGCATACATCTCAGATCGGTTCGCCTGTCCATGGCTTATCTGAATATTAAAATCTTATGTGCAACGTGACTGTCTCAGTGTTCGCTAGCGGCGACCAGCGATTGATATTTTGTTTTCATCTTTGTCATCCCCATCAGCGTATTTCAGTCCACTGCTGGACATAACCTTCGTTTAATAAGCACCGATTGGATCCTATCCTTTATCCATTATCGATTTATATTGTAGACATTTTTATCTCCTCTACAACTTCGCTGAGATCAGCGGTATCTCATGAAAAAGGACATTGGATCCGTCCGAAACTATTCGGGCTGTCCCGAGAAAATATATGTGAGATAAATGAGTACATAAATTATTGTATGTACTTACATCGCAGTATTCAACCAATAAGTTGAACAATGCTCTAGTTTATTTACTTTAAATAAATAATGGTAACTGGTATAATGATATACATACATACATATGGTATAATGAATAACATTTGGAGAAAATAAGGTTAACAAACGTATACAAGTCTTTCAACATACATTTAATGTTAATGATAACGTGATGCACTATAGCTTTAACATTTTTATGATTATGAATGAATGATAAAAAATAGCTATCTCGATGGTCCATCGGTTCCAAGCGCCGACTGCTGATCGAAAGGTCCGATACCCAGGCCGGATACTAAAGCAAGTCAAGTCTGCAAGCATAAAAAAATTGGCTCCCGTGCTCCCTGTCTACCCCTTAAATAACCTAAAATCTAAACTATATTTTGTTTACGAAATCTCTATAATACCGCCTATAATATTACCATTCCCATCGCATTGTGGGAGACAGCAGTCTAACGTCAGCTGGCTTACGGGCGGGTGTTATGTACTGACGATGTTAGGAAAGTGTTGAAAGATAAATCTATTGAAATAATATTAGGATGTTTTCCCCGCTAATAAAATGGAGAAACTTTTTTGTGGGACAAAATTGTAAATTTAGTGTCGGATTAATATTGACTATTCTCACCAACTGGTTATTGTATATACATTCATTTGTTATATACATATCTGCGTTATATACTATCTTAGTAATAGTATCATTGTTCATAATTATTTTTCGTATATTTATATCTAAGCCTGTATATATTATTTTTTATACTTGGATATGCAGCACAATATTATTTTTATTGTTTTAAGAACATAACAACACACCTTTACCTCCCCGAAAAGATAGGCAAAGGTAGTATAGTCCCACCTTTTACTAATTATGTTTTACATCCCACCATGGAATAGATGATGAGCGTATTGCCCTGCAGCAGATATGAATCCGAGTTACAACCTGGAATTTCAAATCAGAAAAACCCAAGCCCAAGATCCAGGACCTCTCGAGCAGCAGTCGCACTTGCACCCACTCGACCCAAAGTCCGGCAATTTTTTATCATTAATTCATAATCAAATTCATTATCAACGACGATATATTAAAATGAGATCATATTGAATGTCACTTTCCTGACGCGATGTCACCAACTCGGCCGCAATTTCCTATTCAGCTATCACATGACACGCTGAGTATAATTCACCGGCGGGAATTTATTTTGGGAATTTGATAAGAAGTAACATCAACGTAATAAACACATTTAAATTTTTTTTCCAATTAAATGTCCAAGAATACATTACAATATTCGTATATATACATATATTGTAACTTCATCTGTTACATTTACATTTGACACTTCGAGCGACCAGTTAATTTTGATAAATTGCAATATGAGAAAATTATATATTAGAGTATTTTGGGTTCATTTTAATACCAATAAAATACTCAGTGAACACCAAATATTTTTAAAAGTTTATTGAAACCGTTTGAAACCCGCAACAAACCATATGAAACCTAAAGTAACATTAATTACTAACACCAATATTAGTTTTGTGTTAACCATATTATCTAATTACAGTGTAAATCGATTGTCCAATGTCTATTAACGGTCGACGAAACGGGCCGGTAAGTGTCAACGCAGACCAAAAAGACAAAAGTCAGCATTGGAACTGTCATTCCTACAACGTGATGTCACGGTCCGGGCCGCAATTTCCTATTCACTCGTTGCACGACGCGTTCTCCGGCGTGGAGATATGTATTTTTTACCATATCAAACTTCAAAATCAGTTAAGAGCAATAGAATTTACGTGAATGTTTCAGTTTAAAATTAGAAACATATGAAGATGCTAAACACATACGTAATTTACTACGATTGTTTTTAAAAGGCCGCTTCCTATGGTGTGTATAAAGTCCTTTACAATTGAAATATACGTTTTTCTTGGTTACTTACTGCTTTAAAACCGGAAAGGCGTAGTTAACATAAAAGAGTACTGCATTAAAATTATCTATTAATACGTACGTAACAATGTATGTGTAGATAAGTGTACACACATTATCATTTTTATCAGTTATTTAATGAATAAATGCCTTGTTGGTCGTGTTGGTTGCATGTGCGTCTGCCACACTGAACACAACTGAACGAACACTACAAAAATAACAATGTAAGCACTTTAATGATTCCAGAAAGGAATTAGAAATCATCATCAGCTTTTCTTGGTCCACTGCCTTACATGGACTTGCACAAAAGGAGTTGTTGCTCACGATCCCCACGCTGAGCATACAGGTGAGGCATCGCGGAGCTGAGCCAGATCAGGCCAATATTATCCTAAGTTATTACAATAAGTGATGACAATAAATATAGCATATGATAAAATAATTGCAGGTATATTTCGCTTGGACCAGAGCCCCAGTTGATTTTCGCACGAGGATATGTATCTCTCAGTGACTCCCACAGTATTTGTATATTTCATACGTCACTATCCGTACAGCGCACATAATTTACAGAGTTTTGTAAAGAACATTCTGAAGCTCACGCGAAGGATGTCATGGGAAGTACTGCTCCGAAAATAGACATAATTCTTGACAGGCAACTGGCGGTTAAGCCTTTGCCTAGCACGATTCTCATGAATGTACGGTTTATGATACATATTACCTTTAACTGAAACAGTTCTATGAGTATTCGAAATAATATGTACACTTTAAATTGTTTGTGCAGTTCATTAACGACACGTCTGAAATTAACGAAAGGGTGATAATGACAACAAATAGCTTTCTAACATTAACACAGCCAGTACAGAACAAAACATTTAAACAAATCAAATAAATAGTCCATATTAAAATAGGTGCAGTGTTTTTTATTAATTGTTCTAAACAAAAACAGATCACTACTCTCGTATTTATGAACCGATGAGAACAAGGAACGAATAGATCGGGTAAACAATATCTTATTTCGCAATAACCCCGCTCGGGAAGCTGTGCTAATTTCCTGAAAGAGATGGGGATACGGGGTGTTGTCGTTATTTTAAACTTCGGCTCACATTCGCGACTGCCTGATAAATGTGGAGACGGCTTGGGAATGTTAATTGGTATTTTTGTTGTCGTAATGTAAACTTAAAATGAAGTTAATAATTTTTAGAAATTTATAAAATTTGCCCTGGCTCCCTATATGCCGCCTTAGAGAAGACCTGTGTCCAGCAGTGGATTTAGACAGGCTGATGATTACCTTTCGCAGATAAATTTAATAAAGATAAATAATTATGAACGAGAAGCACGGCAGGTCTGTAAGGCTCCGTAAGAGAGCTGACGTGAGGACATGTATTCATGTATAAATATATTTCTTGTTTTATACAGTTATTTTTTTCAATATCACTTACAGCTCTCATCACTTTTACTATAATTACATGGGCATGGTCTCATTATCATTATCATCACAATCCTCAGCCTGCTAACATCCACTGCTGGACGTAGACCTCTCAAATAGCACGCCGCTGATCTGGATCTTCAGCTTTTTTATACAACCACTGCAAATCACTTTGCGTGTAATAGTTATAGTAAAATAATTAACATTATTATTTTATACGTAACAGAAGTATAAACACCGATTACCGAAGCGTTCTCCACAGCACAAGCCCAACGATGCCGAATAGATTCGTTACGCTCGGATAACAATGTTACAACATTACTACTTATTCAATTCCAAGATGGCGTCACGCTTGATTACATTTGATTTGATTCGCTTATTCGCATTTATCTATTTACGCTTAAACCGGTTATGAAAATGAAATGTTTCACTTCGTAATAATTTCAGCGTATTTACATTTGTTCGTTTCGTTGTTTGGAGGAAATTGAAAGTCTGATTTGATTAACAATCGACTATTTTGAAAGGCAATATTAGGCAGCGTCTGTTCTTCAATCTCAATCGATTATTCAAATAGTTTTATGTCTTTATTTTCGGTCCTTAGTGGTCTCTGACCTGTGCGGGAAATGAGGGTATGATGTTCAACTAATAATTTACTCATCATAAAGTATAGGTCCCTAATGGACCTCATAATATAGTTAGCATTCATCAACTTTAGGTCCCGCGCAGAAGTCGAGAGAAAAAGAGCAAACGTGAAAATCTCCTAGACTGCCTCGTTGTTCGAGTGGGTTCTCCTCCTCCTCCTCCGAACTCCTGGGTTCACATTCCGGATCGGGTGCTATTGGAATTTTTTAATTTAAAATTTCTAGTAGTGACTCGGAATCTGGATTTTACTCGATGTATAGCAATAGACTTGCCACCTATTCCGTGGGACGTAAACGTAATTGGTAAAACATGGGACTGTACTACACTTCCCTGCCTACCCCTTCGGGGATGACAGGCGTGATGTTACGTGAAAAACTTCTAGAAAACTTTAAAAATAAGAAAATTTCGGTTAATTCTATGCAAATATATTAAATAGCTAACATTTACATACATCGAATCTGTAGGCGTATTTTGGCTTTTAGATTTTACGTCAAGATTACTTACTCACTAACTTAGATTTTACTTGCTTAGATTTTACGTTAGAAATTGATATTGTGGTCATAATTCTTACAGCATTTCCATTAGCCTGTTGGTGCAATGGTTAATGAATATGACTACCAAGTCCAGGCTCGTCACTTACCTATATTCCGACCGAAATCAAGTAATTGTGTTATAAGTTTAATTACTTGTTACGTTTTTGGTATCTAAAATGAACTCTGTATAAATACGTTAATTTCAAAATAAAGGGTTGCATTTAAAAATTTAGACGTAGGAATACAGCCATCCAACCAGTACTAGATCAGCGTGGTCGAAGTTGGTCTTACACCATATCATTCTGAATAGAAATAAGTATGTATATGTCCAACAGTGAAACGATACATGATTTTTTTCAATAGTCAACTATCAGTTTGCAGTGTAACTTACTTTCGTAATATATACTTCTAAAGTTTATATCGAAGACGGTCATGTGATTGTGTTATTTTGATCTCTATACTTATGTACGTAAAGTTGAATTTCAGTCGTATGTTAATAAATTATAGAAAGTAATTAAGATCATATCCTATTCTCTTACGTCAGAACTTATTTCTGTGACCCACCGCGTCAACGTACGCAAGCCTATTTCAACTTGTAATACTTCTTCAAAAATTTGGTTCAGTTTGACCACTGTAATAAATATTATTTATTGCACACGGATTAATTATTTTGCTTCCAGTAAAATACAATCCAAAAAGAAGTAATTAAGTTATCTTTTACTTAATTTTTTGTTTTCCGTATTAATTAATTCACGAGTAATAAAAATGTCGTAACATGCAGGTAGATATGTACAAAACGAAATGTTTTAATTGATTTACATTTGCAGAATTAGGATCGTGAAATTCGATAAATGACTTTATTTGACTGGCTCGTTGGTCTTGTTGGTAGCAAGTGCGACTGCCGATCGGGAGGTCCCTGGAACGATTCCCGGGTCGAACATTACAAAACTTTCTAATTTAGATTTTGTAGTAGTGATTCGGAGTCTGGATATGTGCCTGATGCACGGCAATAGACTCACCACCTATTTCATAGTGGGACTAAATATAAAGATCTACTAAGAAAATAAGTTACGTCTTTTTTTACTCTATTTTATAACGTGTGCTCTTGGTAAGAAAGAAATTTCACGCACCTCTATGAGAAAAGCATCGTGACGAACATTTTTGTATAAGTTTGTTATTTTTGGTGTGTTGGTTCAAAATATAATTCACACCAACACATTGACCGTGTCACTTTTATAGAAAACTTGTTCTTTAATGAGGTGTAATAGGGGATGACCATTTGTGCTCAAATACTATAGCAATATCAAATGTAGAATATAACCTTAAGGCTGGGAATAATACTAAACTGTGTGAGTGCTGGTTGAAAGTGGCCCACGGTATTATAAATTATATTTTATAACCTACTAAAAATAGTATACGGCCCGGTAAGAAAACCGCGGGTCCCAGACTGTGAATTATTTCTTCAAAAAAATTTCTTCTGCATTTTTGAACTCGATTCATATCAAAATTTCACATATCGAAATTTTATTTCATTTTTTCTTTCATGTCTAACTTCTATCTAATACACTAAAAAATCTGTTGGACTTTAAATAAATAATTTTCAAATCAATCAACAGCAGAACAATTATGCCCAGTGCTCCACACAGTTCAGCTTAAGAGTTTCATTGTGCTCTGTCGTCTGATAAAAAACTAAGTACGTACTGCGCAGTTAATTTGTCTCATTCGAGTGTATAAAGTCGCAAGAAGTGGCACCTTCTTTGTCTCCCGTAGCTGGATTTATCGTACCACCGACGGGGCCGCTTCATTTCCTGCGCTCGCCGCTCGTCGAACAGCCGGTACAGGTCCAGCGATAGCCTGGAGCGGGAACCTGCTACTATATAGCGCTGCGATAGGTTCTCGCTAACATATACATATATGTATGTAGTAACCCGAGGTATATATGTGTTAACTAACATTAATACATATTTGTGTGTGCCTAATTGATACATGTACACATGTGTTTGTGCCATAAATTCCAATTTTTTTTCGATAGAAACCTTTAAAATGAGCTTACTATTCTGGATCTGATCTATTTGTTTATGTAATAGCAATATAAAAGAAGCAGAGAAATAGTAAATTAATTGATGGGAGTCCTAACAAGCGCTAATATTTAAAACTTTGGAGAGCAGACAATCAGCCAAAGCCAGACCTCTTTAGTTAGGAAAACATATCGTAAAGTATAACAACAACGTAACGACTGAATAATCTATCAAATGGTAATTTATAACAGATCTTAATGCCCATATCTTGACAATTTTGGCTTCTGAGCCAAAAAAAAACGTTTAATATTAAACATAGATTATACTTACTAATACTGACCGATTATAATTATTAATAACAATCGAGTTGCGTGCTGTACGAGAAACCTATATCCAGGAGTGGACGAGAGCAGGCTGATGTTGATAATATGAATCATAAAATTATTTGAATATTTCCGTACATATAATGATGCTTTCAATTTACTGTCAATATTTTCAGTGATACAGTGGTTTTTCAGCAACAGTACGCTTCCCGCTACAGTTTGTCATGAACACCAAGCGCGAAGGCGGAACGCGGGAGGATAATCACATTGTTTTGTTTTTGATTCATTGTTGTGTCTATTCATAAAGTTTATATTTATTTCTTGGCTAGTTCGGATGTTCGCGGAAATGTATACGTGTGTCGTATTGCCGTTTCGATATCTATTTGTGTGTAACAGTGCGTTCATGCGTTGCCGACCTTTTGTGGTTTATGCAAAACGTGTCTGTATGAGAAACATCTAGTATAGTGGGATATATAACATGACTGGTCAAAAGTGGGGCAACAGGCCCCTCTGCTTACACTTTCGGAGAAATATAGACGTGGTGTTACGTTCTGTTATTGTTCAGCTTCGTTCACGCTGAAATCTAGTTAGTTTGTCGTAACAAATCCTATCCCTAATTTCATTTTATAGTGGTTTATGTCAACAAAGTATTCATGCACTGCCAACCTTCACATTGTCCGCTTCTCAAAATAAGGTTTTACCCTTCTCGTTTTAAAGGAAACGATGAGGTTGACGATTGGAGTAAACCTAAAAAAAACGTAACATCACGCTTGTATTTCCCGAAGAGGTAGGCAGAGGAGTGTCGTACACTCTCACGTTTCACCAGTTACATTTAAGTCCCATGGAATAGGTGCTGAGACTATTGCCATACACCTGGAAACAATTCAGACTCTGAGTCACTACTAGAAATTCTAAATTGGTCACTAAGCCGGCAAATTTAAATTTTATCATTTTTTGAAGTGAATGACTGTCTAGTTTGAACCTGACTGCTTTTCTTACACTCAATTTTAATAAGGTTTTTCTAAGGAACTACCCTTTTTTATCCTGTGAAGATAATCGTGTCCAATATTTCAGTAACACATTAATTTAGTTGATAATATAGCATTTTCCTTTACATTGTCAAATAAGTAATCTATAACTGATTAAGATTTTGAAATCATTTGTTTTTCTTTCACAGGTAAGTATTCGAGCAATCTAGAACATTGGTGTTTTACACAATAGAGCCTCTTTTGTCCTCACAACAACGCATTAAATAATAAGTAAGTACTAAAGTATTAAAATCTAATTAATAAAGACTAAACGACTTGAAAGCAGACGTGTAGGAGTTAATATTGCAGAATTAAATTCTGCTGATTTTGGAAAATAGCATTAAGAATTTACTTACGGTGGGTTACGAATATTTAAATAATTAAACCGTACTGGACGACGTTACAATAAAGAATACAACTTCTTTGGAAAAACATCTTTTGAATTATAACTTGTAGGTTACAAATAATTTATACTAACAAACTTTTGCATTACGCAATGTCACAAGGTAGATAGGTTACACATAGAGAAAAGTTACAACCAAAGATAAACCAAACGTGTAATTGAAAATATTCCTTGCAATGAAGCACCCTCAACGTGTATTCTTACGTCACGTCAGACCCGTTATAATTTTTAATCTGTTCTCGAATTAAACTGACTACGGCTTTCTGAACGGCTCTCGGAGCGTAGATAACTCGAAATGCGAACTTTCCACTCGCAAGCACCATCGAGACGTTCCTGATGATAGATTAGCCCTTCGCAGCCTGCCCACTTGGAGCTCTCCATCTCGCTCACACGCTGCGAGAATAACAGGGACCGACAAATTGGCATGGATAAAAGGAATGCTCGACAAGCGAATTTCCACAGAGTATATCATGTTGCCAATTGAAATTGACACGATGTTATTATTTGTAAGGGTTTATTCTTCGCTTTATTAAAATAGAATAGTTTAAAATATGAGTTCTTTCATATTGGTTCCATGTTTGAAAACAATTCATATTGATATTATGAACACGAAGTTACCTGTATGTTTGTTACATTTTGTCGCGTCAATCAAGGAAACGATTTTGATGAAATTTGACAATACGAACATTTGAACTTTAGAGAAAGAATTAAATATTTTTAAGATGTGTTAAATTACAACATGACTTTTCTTACAACGAATATCAACTGTCCAACATTTCTATTGCGCACATTAAAGTCAGCGAAGAATGTTTAAAATATATAAATACAGCTATTGTGAAAATGTTGCATATTGTTTTATACACTATAATGAAATAACTATAATGAAAAAACGTTAGATCTTATTAGAAATTGTTAAAGAAAACATACATTCCATTTACATGGATATAACTATATATAATTTTCCCTTTCACATTTTTGTAACACCAGACATAATTATACTGCATTTGAGATCCATAACTTTAATATCTTAAGTTGTTGCTAGTCTCAAATCTATTAATTGCAACTTTGTTAGGCAAATCGCTGACAGTTGCGTTTACCGCATGGTACTCGTACATGATAGTACGAGTAGCTATGTTGTACTAAGCTAGTGAGACTTAAATAACCTGCCTCAAATCAACAGGTTACTTCTGTCGAAGTTTGACCTTTATTTGTGAGTTGAATCAGCGCTACCAGACTTATTTACATTAAACGATGGTTTATTTTTATTTAACGTGACAGTCTTTTTGGTCTTGTGGTTAAAAGCGCGACTCCTGAACGAAAAATCCGCGGCTTCGATCCCCGGGTCCAGTTATTTTTACGTTTTTCCAGCTTGAGATTTCCAGTAGCAGCTTGGAGTATGGATTTGTGTCCGTTGTATGATTACACCTAACTTGATCGCCCATATAACAAGCCCGGTGAAATATGGGATAACTACACTCCTCAGCCTACCTCTATGAGAAATACAGGCGGGAAATAGTTACATTCAACTTGAGCAACACAAAACGTACAACATTTAACCTTCCCTTGCAGTTTAACATTCTCGTTACTTATCGCTAGGTTTAGCACTTAATGTACAGAGGTACGCAGTTGCAACATTTGGTTCGTTGAAAGAACAAATTCCTGGCAGCGATCGATAGGATGTTGTATCGTTGTGATCGGCGGCGCCGGAGTTTGCGCAACCACCTGCAAATGTTAGTTTCCCACGATATTAGACATTTACGTGAATACCACAAGGAAATTTCATTTGAGGCTTCACAAAATGGGACAGTAGTATATACAGTAGTACATATACCGCTGAGTCCTGTAAAAATAGTTAAATTTGTTACGTGATGACATCGACTGATAGTGCTTGGTGTAGTTATATCAAAATAAAGTAACACATGGTTAATAATGTATTTTTGTATAATTATATGTTAAATTATCTGCTATTATATATTATTAGATATGCGATGATATTGTATATAATTTTAAAATAAATTTTCGTTACCAATGGAGTTAAGAATTGTTGGATAAATAAATAACGAAATGAATAATTTGCATTTTATATAAAATTACAAAAAACATGATTAACATGAATAAAAAAGTTTAATAAGATTCATTGGATATACGAATATCTGAAACATGTTTATTTATTTATAGGCTTCGCGTGCCTATTTATAAGATAACTA
>DWDT01003923.1:0-11781 GCA_018245595.1 Microceris scylla | reverse complement strand
GATATTTAAACTTAAAACGCACTTTTTGTAAAGAGGTGCGCGCCGTAGGTTTGAACCCGGCACCCCCGGAGTGAGGGCCTGAATTCTTAACCACTAGGCTATCACTGCTGTATTATTAGGTATATATTATGGAATATGTATTATGTATATATTATTATATATTATGTATATATTATTTGAATTATTAGGTATATGTTATGGAATAGGAAGGCTATTATAGCACACAGGGCGGACATCTATGTATAATCAATTTCGAAATCATTTTTGAAATCGAAATTTTCCATTTTTTAACAGGTTTAAGTATTACCTACTTTAAGTATTGATCTTGTGTGTATGCACTGAAAGTTAAAATATAAGGTAAGCAATTATATTTTTCTTTATAGGTAAACGTTATGAATTGTTACTTTGATATTTCAAGCTGTTTGTGCCTTCGAGGAATTACTACAGAGACTTATTAAGTATTGATATAACAAATATATAATGTTCTAAACGAGTGAAAACATATAAATACATTTTTTTTTTTTTTTTTTTTTTTTTAATATAAATACATCATGGAGTAAAGCAGGTATATTTAAAATGCTTGTGTTTTCCATACTGCTGTTGTCGTGTGATTTTAAATAATGCTCGATTCATCAATCTGTTGGCAATGGATCCACTGTCTTCATCATCGTCATGAACACTCGTATAGTTCTTATGAACTAATGAACTTTCTTTATGAAATTCGTGACTCCTTCAGATTGAAAAAGGTTTGAGTTATAGTCCTCCATGTTCATCAGGTACGGATTGTCTGCCTGCCTCGGAGAACATTTTGGAGAACTCTTAGGCGTCTAGGTGTTTTTGTTTTGTTTTTCTTCACCGTTATATAATATAAAATAAACACTTCTAGAAATGTAATAATAATTTACGGGTTACAAGGTAATAAATGACTATATTTGTAAATGCCATGTGAGAGTCTTGGGTTTATAGTTTTATTTGGTTCTATTTGGTCTTAATACGATCTTGCTTGAATATTCTTGATTTGATTATTTGATAAGTGTTTTGGTCATAATATTTTGGAAACTAAAGCGGTCACTTGACATTAATAAAAATCCCCGCATACAACAAATGTAGAAAACCTTAAATGTATTGGTTGTTGTCAAAAAATAATTTAAAGGTAGAAGAGATGTGGATTTAAATTTAGATGACAAAATAAATCTTTTGCATTAATTTTCAAATCGTTGTTTGATATAAGTTGTACACTATGTCCCTTGTGATTATGACGTCATCTTTCATTTTTCACATATGTATACCCGTTTTGTGTATCGCTCAAAAGACAAAATTAACACTAATATTTTTGTTGCAGTTACTTTTGTTTTTAACAAAGACGGGAAACGGTTGGCCGTTTTCGATGGCTTCACATATTATTCCTGCGACAAGATGGGCACCAACTTATCCGGAAGTATGTGGAGATGCACCAAGGGATATCCTTGCAAGGCTAGGTTCAAGGCATCTTACTCTGGGCAAGTGGTCCGGGTGACCACATTAGTCCACACTCACGACCGACCGTCGATCATGATCCATAATGGTATTTTGGTGAAGGTGAAGAAGAGGTATAGACAAGAAGCGCTTCTCCACCGTTACGGCATTCCTTATTCCACTCATAATATGTAAATAATCCAACCTATTAGTCACAGGAGAAAAATCTAAATTATTACGATTGGATATATCCAGCTGTTATTTTATCTTCGGTTTTGACAGATGGAACAAAAATATGGCAAGAATATTTGATTAAAAATCGAACGTCTGTAAGCGAATCTTAAACAGTTTGTGGGTATTTTGAAATATATATAAATTCTTGGGGGACCTATAAGTATCGAATTGGGGATTAAATGCATTATTATCTGTTGCCACCCAACAGTTGCAAATATTTTGTTATATGTCTTACCTCTCAAATTACGTCAAATGGGTGCTTTATGAAAATGCATATAAGTTTCTTACAATATAACAATTTTCGAATTTACCGTGATCGATACGAAAAAGGTCCGACAAATACCCAAAAATGCGACAGAAATGCCCAATATTCATATTGCCGAGAATATAATAAAAAAAAAATAATCTTCAATAGTTAAGGGTTTAATTGCAAAAAAATGTATTTTTTCATGGAAAAAATACGATTTATTCTATTGTATAAATTGTTATATTATTACCGTAAATGTATTCGGCATATTTTTAATGCTATGTAGGAAATATATCGGTATCTAAATATCTCTAATGTTGTTAGAATGTCGAGAAATGTAAAAATTTCAGTTATAGGATAGTCATGGAAAAAAACGCCTGTGATCCCCGAAGGGGTAAGCAGATGAGGGCAGTACACTCCCACGTTTCGTCATTTTCGTTTACGTCCCACCATGGATAATCATGGGGTATTCTAATTGTTATAGCGACCGTCGGTACAGGGAAGGAATGATAGGTAAAAAACTGTTGCGATTCCTTATCACATATAATCAGTTTAAAGCAATTTGAACTCTGTTGATTCGGTGATAAACTATGATGAATGATGTTGACAGATTGTTAATCTATCACATGTTAAGGGACTCGGTGGTACGTTGATTGGTCTGTCTCGTTTTTTACCATTCTGTAAAAAAAAGTCTTTTGTATAGAAAGTGGCGCAAACAGCGCAACTCTCAGTGAAGTAACACAGATGAAATGTCTAAATAAGGAATAATAGTCGAAGACATAGTTAACATTTGAATAATTATTAGGGGCAACTCGTAATACGTATTTGTTTCCGTGCTTCAGAGAGCACGTTAAGCAGTCGATCTCCGTTAATATGACTAGGTATATGGTTGAACTTTGTCGGAAATAGGAAAGTTCCGATAAGTAGAATGTTAGAAAGTGTGCGAAGAATATTCAAGAATTGTTGAGAATTGTTAGGTACCGAGGCGCCATTAACAATCTTGTACTGTACTAAATTTATTCTTTCGTTAGAATCATGTGAAATTTTAACTGAATTTTAAAGTATTTATTACTTTTTATACTTATTTGTTATTGTATAGAATGTTGTTCCGTTTTTATTACCGATATTAGTGAGTTGTTATTGTATATAATGTATGATTGATTATATTGAATCTTGTAGTATTTTGAAGTTATTAAACCTGATCCAAACCTTTGCGTTTTGATACTTTACCTTGTATTATAATTATAATCTATATAAATTTTCAGTCTTCTCATATTTCGAATGTTACTGTAACGTGTCTTTTCCGTTATGTCACAATTGCTCCACTAAGTAAAGAAGGTAGTGAAATAATGATTTCGGGGAGTATTTTTGCTTGGGTTTCTAGCACGAATATTGTTGGTGATGATAACGATTTAGATTGTTCTAGAAATACAATCACAGCTTTTATTATTGATACAACCTTAGCTGTATAAGAGCCTGAGGTAGTTAGAAGCCGAGTGAAAATTATTTAGTCAAATAAGTTATATAACTTTATTTTGGTTTAATGCGCTACGTCAGATTAATTATTGAGGCTGCCAGTAGGTTGTTAGTTTCCGTCGGTCATATATATATAGTGTGTGTGTGTGTGTGTGTGTAATATACATATGTATAAATGTACAATATGTTTGGGGAATACATATTCTTATTCCCTACATAAATGTACCATCAATTTAAATTTGGGATATCTTTTAATATGTTCATTTTTTCGCAGTTTGCTTCGTACAAAACAGAGCGGGGAAAAGACTGGCCATAATTCACGGCTATACGTTCTACTGCGGGGTTCGGGGCACGAGGACCAATATCTGGAGGTGTACCCGCTGGGGACAGTGCAAGGCCAGGTTCATCATGAATTGTGACGGTGATGTCATTACCGCACAACTGATACATATGCATCCCTCGCCGACCTTCGTGATACGCGAAGGCATCTATTACAAGATTTGACAACCGCTAAAATTCTACTTTTAAGCGTTTTGTATTAGATAAATTTTATCCTGTTCTGGAGCCGGTTTTAAATTATTTTTTTCTATTTACCATTTTACAAAAATTAACGATTTTAATCGTTATCACGGAACTTATGCGTTTTATGTTTAACGGGTAGTCACATTGAGTGTTCGAATACACCTTAGATATAGCTAGTTAAGAGTTCCATGGAATAGGCTCATACTATCTTTCATGGAACGTAAAACGTAACTGGCGAAACATGGGAGAGTAATACACTACTCTACCTGCTCCTTCGGGGCAACCAGGCGTGATGTTACGTTAAATAGATATGTACTAACTTGTAGTCATCGTCTGTTAAATGTAAAATATAAATTGTATTTATGTTATTCGGCTGTGTTTTTACATTGTTATATAAGTGTCCACATATTTTTTTATTATAAACATTTATTACATATACAACACTAAGTTATGTTGAATCCTGCGGCCTCCAATCTCTACTTGGTAATACTATCGCCCAGATGGAAGCACTATCGTGTTTCACAAGCCGTTGCTGACCCTTGTCTGTCTTTCAGACAGGAACATAACAAATAAATGCGTTATTTAGCAGCAAAACCACCTGTAACTGTAATGTTTCTGCTGTGTATTTTCCCTTCGTTTGAATAGTTTTGTTATATATCTATAATATAAAATAATGTTCATTGTTTACAATAATGAATTTACACTTGCACAATGAATATGTTATGTATTGTAATAAAAGTAAAAACATTATCAGAACTAGTCTAGCCGTTATGGCGTGATACGTGAAACATTAATCGATATTCCAAAAATTTTAATAATTTCAGTGTACAGACAAGTTGTATTCTATTTTAGGCATTTAAAGAATTCGTTAAATATTATTGCGTCCGATAAAGAGCATTATAGGTTTCATACTCATATATGCATATCATTTTAATGTCATATAGCCGGGGCACTGTTCTGATCTCCGTGAAGAAATTAAAAATGTAAGTCACATTGCATCAGGGAGATCCCCCCAAAATAGTTTATCTGCAATTAAAATTGTTATTTCAAATCCCGAATTTTACATTCAGTTACAACGAACTTTTCCTTGAAATTTTTTTTACGCTAAGCGTTTTTCTTTAGCGAGTAAAAAATATACGAATACATCTTATAATTTATAGCAGAATACATTTTTAAACGTCATATTATTTTTATTTTAAAAGAAAAACAATACGGAATGGATTTACAGTGTTTTTTGTTGATTATTTGGATGTTTTGTCGTTTTTTGTTCATTTTAATTCGAGTCCCTACTATTTTTTCTTAGTTAAGAATTTGTTTTGTATAAATAAATATTGAGTAATAAAAATCGTGACGCCAAAAAGGATTTAATCAGTTTTGTCTTTTTAAAATATTCATATATACCTACATACTAAAGTGATTCATAAAATTTCTATTTGCAATTATGAGGACATGGTTTTTATGGGTCAAGGTAACTTTATGTAAAAACCATTTGATATTTGAGGAAATACTTTTTAGTCTTCTAACCCGTACTTGGACAGCGTGCTAGGCTACGACCTTAGTCCCTATCATTCGGAGAGGAAACGCGTGTCCAACAGTGGGAGGATAAAGAGCTGATATATGTAGATGACTATTTTACATTTTGCATGATACGAATGTTTCTGATCGTCACTATCATGTGACCAACCCTGTTTCGTGAGAAAACGTAAAAATAATAATAATCGACCCATTTGTCATTCCACTGTTGGAATAAGGGTCTCCTTTCATATTGAAAGGGTTAAGGCCATAGTCTACCACGCTGGCTAAGTGCGGGGTCAGTCTTCATACACCTTAGAAAACATTTTTTTTTTATAAATTATATTTTATTAATTATATAAATTAAAAAGTTTTAGAGAATATAAATGGACAATTTATTACAATGTCATCATGTGAACGCAATTATTTTTGATATCGTCAACATAAATATGAATGTATATATATTAAATTATAATTGCTTTTTATTGCAGTGTCTTACGTGGTGAGCCAGGGCGGCAAACGGCTGGCTCTGGTCGATGGGTACACGTTTTACTGCGATGGACGTCCTAAGGCCACAGACGTGTGGCAGTGCACTAGAACTGGCACTTGCAATGCCAGATTCACTACCACCAAAGGCGGAGAAGTACTCCGTTCGAAACTGATACATAATCACGAACCGCGACAATATACTGTGCGTGACGGTGTTTGTATCAGATTTTAGTTCATTTCGCTCAGCTCCTACTGCTACAGTTCGCTCAGCTCCTACTGCTACTTAAATAAAACCGCATTTAGGGATGGACCGTGATGCCATTAGAGGCTGATTTATGAGCACATCATTGGTCTGAAATAATGTCAGGCTTTTCATTGTTTGCGATCTGACTTGAGTGATTTATTATGATTTTAAAATTGGAATATTTTAAAATTCATTGATGCATTCGATATTTTATTTGTGCATGTATTTATCGTAACGCGTGTTAAAGTTCGTGAATATTTTTCAAAATAAATTAAAGATATTGTTTCAATTTAATTTAATTAAGTATTTTTAATTTTTCCAAATTTGTCATTGTTTGTCAGCTACGAATAAATCTGATGTGGATTATGTTTGTGTTTATTTATTTAAGCATATTATGTTAAATTAATGTTCACGGGTATTATAAATATGTATATTTAAGACTTAATTCTACTACAGTGTATGTCAGTTGCTGTCCTGCGTTTCTTTAATGTCTGTATGTATGTGTGTATAAAACCATGAGCTTATTTTGAATTTAATTTTGATGCGACGCGACGAAATAATGTCGTCCTATTGGTTGAATGAAACTTACACTGCTACCAGCGCGTATATAAATGTTGCATAAGACTTACACCTTAACCTTCATCGCTTAACTTTTATCACTTAATAAATAACTTAACAGTACTTTAACTGTCTTTTTTACTTTTGCCCTTGAGAAAATAAATCATTTGTCAATTTTGTGTTGAATTCGTTCGAATTTTAAAAGTAAACAGTAGGTGTCTTAATAAAAGTTCTTACGAAGACTATTACTTACTATTAATTGTTAATAGGACTGCAAGGACTGTAACTGTTAGTTACATTACCCTTGTTAGTATTAGTTACCACGTGCTCAGTTCGTTTTAATTCGATTTAAACTTATTCGGAGTTGGTTGTAGATTCGCTTAAGTATCGATTATAGATATGAATTCTACAATACACTTGGACCGCATCTATTAACTTCGTTGGTCAACTGAACAAATTAATTTGAATATACAATAAAATACCTGTACATATTCAGTCCCTGCCTTTACAGAGACTTAAAAAAATAATTAAGCAAGTCCTGTGCCCTAGGGCTTATTATGAAACCAAGGACTATTTAAATGATAAGGACCTGGGATTGAATTTACTCCACTAGGCTGTCTCTAGTACAATTATGTAAAAGTATAGTTAAATTCAACTGCTTTTGTAACTTGTTGGCAGCGGACTGATATTCGACACACGATAGCTGTCACGTGTGTTCTCTAGGGTGCCAAAGTTATACAGCAGTGTTTATAACTTTAAAAAAAGAGTGCCGGTTCCGGTCTACATAGGCCTAAAAAAGGCCTTCAAAGCCGATGAATATATAAATATAAGATACGTTATGACGTTCATTAAGTGTATTTATATACCTTGCAGTGAATAAAAACTTTTGAATTTGAATTTGAATTTATAGACCGGCGGCGGTGTTGTCGACGCCTGCGAAGGTGTTCGAGTCGGCAGTCCAACACAGCGTGCAAACTTAGGTGCGCGCGCAGCTGTCGGACGCACAACACGGTTTTCGACCGGGATGCACTACAGCCATTAATTTACTCAGTTTTATGGCTCAGGTGGTGCCTTCAAAAGATGCTGCCAGTCGACGCAGCTTACTTCGATTTTAAAAAAGCTATCGATTTGGTTGATAACGACGTCCTTCTGAATAAGCTTGCGAAGTATGGCTTCACGCCTCATCTTTTAATGTTTTTTGCCATTTATATCAATGATAGACGGCAATATGTTTAATTATAATAGAGTTGTATCCGAACCATATTTTACTTGATCTGGTGTAGGCCAGGGCAGCAACTTGGGGCTATTGCAATTCACGCTGTTGATAAACGACTTGCCGGAATATGTTAGTTAAGGAACCTGCTTGTTGTTCGCAGGTGACCTCAAGTAGCTGCTTGAGATCATAGAAAGAGGTGATTGTGAGCGTCTTCAAGATGACATAAATAGTATAGCGGAGCGGAGCCGCGAGAACCAACCTTACTTTAATGTTGCTAACTGCTCCGTAATGACGATTACACGCGCGAAAAGTGCAATTCTGCATGATTATATGATGGATTCAGTTTCGTTGCAGCGAGTATCACAATGTGTGATTTGAGCGTTAATCTGACAACTGATCTAACGTTTACAAATCATATTACAGATATTTGTAAGAAAGCCTATAGGAACTTGGGATTTATTTTGAGACAGTCGCGAGGTTTCACCAATATATAGGCAGTCAGAGTCCTATATGAGGCACTAGTCAGAAGTAATCTGGAACACAATGCAGTCATATGTGCACCTCATGAGGCTAAATATATGGCGATGCTGGAGCGTGTCCAAAATAAGTTCACAAGGTACCTGTATAGGAAACTGTACGGCATATAATATCCATTTTATCCATTAATGTACCCCACGTTACTTATGTTAGGAATGGTAGGGTACAATGAACTCAGGGTGCGTCGTGAGTTTGCGTTAGTGGCATACGTTGTTAAATTACTTCGCGGAGTAACCTATAATCCGGGTGTATTGCAACGTGTTGACATATTATGCGTGCCAGATCGGTATGTTTGGCGACGGAGGCCCTCGCCGCTGCTAATGCCTCCAGCGGCCTGGACCAATCTTCTGACCAAGGTATCTCTCACTCGACCAATACATAAACTCAATGAGGCCCAAAGTAGACTCGACGTGTTTTGTTACCACTGGAGTGAATTCGCAAAAGTGACAATGTACTTATTAAGATAAAGTTGAAAATGTACTTGTAATGTGATATATAATTGTAAAAGATGTAATTTTAAAATTAGCTTTAGACTTTATATTTTTGTAACTCGTGTATATTCAATAATTTATTTATTTATTTATATAAAAAACACACAAAACTATAAGGCTACTCTATCGCATTAGGTGGAGGACCGGTAAGGATAGAAGTAATGATAAATAAAAATAAATAAATAATCAAATATATTTTACAGCATATGCAAACTAAGAGTTTTGCTCTTAAAGTCCTTTTTGCAAAAAAAGCTGGTTACGCACGTGAAGTAGACTCCCAAATTACTTTTGCTACTCCTTAAATAAAAAAAAAATTGACGTAAGATGTCAACACATTTATTTACGAAGGAGAAAAATAATAGTTTATCAATTCGAAATTATTCTTTGGACTTGTAAATTATGTTCAATGTAATATATAATTATACTGCTGTTTAATGATAACCAGTAGACTACTTAAATAAGACATCTTATTAACTTTTGGCATGACATTTGTTTGTTTTGATACTGTATATTCCAATTTTTATATAAAATAGGGAAGTAATTAGCCAAAATGGAAAGTGGTGAATGGAGAAAAAGCATTATAAGCCAATTACAGGCTAGAAATAAGCGAGAAACGACTTCATTTCAAGATATAATTACTTTTCGTAAGTAACATAACCTTAGATTATGTCTATAGTACCAATGATATTTATGTAGTCAATAGAAAGAACTATAGCATGCTATTATATTGTAATAGACTTATATATTTAGTTAAAATAATAACAAACTTTATGAACTTCTTTTAGATTAAATTTAGAGCACTGTTACTTTGATTCTAAAGATATTTAAGTTATTTTAATAAATTTACTGAGCAATATCTATCATATTTAATCACTCCTTACCTATTAATAATTTTAGAGAGCAGATTATTTGATAATATCAACACACTGAAGAATGAAAATCTACAACTTACTCTGGCCAATGAAAGGATACGATATTCAAACACTGAAAGTGTTCTATCAAATGCAGGTGTGTTCATATAGATTTGTTGAATACTTATATAACTCTGGTTATTGCTGGAATATATTTATAGACAGAAACTATTACAACTACATGGCTTGAAATGAACTCACCCTGTTGAAGTGAAGGCCCGGTAGGATAAATTTACCTTAATTTACTATGTTATATATGTATATTTAACATGCTGAAATATGGATCAACTAAGATACCTGTGGCAAAGTTCTGTCAGACATGTTTAAAACCATTCTGATTGTTTCTTATATGAATCTAGACTGTTCTGTCTTTTTGAATGTGTCACTACATATGGATGGTGAATTATCCATTAATAATTTTAATTTTTTCTATTTAGGCACTATTGCATTGCTTATGATCATAACCAAACAATTGACTTGTCCTTAAAAAGGTGAAACATCCCAGACAAAATGATGCAAGTAAACAGAACTGCTTTACTAACCATCCACAGCCTGCATTGCATACTATTATAATGATGGGTAATGGGTATCATAGACTACTAAGGAGCTCTTAAATGTGACCATTGATCCTTATTATTTGACAACTAATTTAAAATACTTGCAGCAGTAAGTCTAATTATATGGGGCATGTATTATGTATCCCACTACCAGTTTCTATGGTCAACAAATATGAGCTGCTATTTCTGTAATTCTTTTTAAGATTAACTACATGTGCTTTCTTATCACTACAAAGAAGTTAAACCAACATCTCACTCAATGTGTCTATCTAGTTAAATATGTAAGTCGAACACAACAAGCAAAGTACTGTTGCATAGTGGAAAAAGTAGTTACAGTGGTGATCTTTCTCTAAACATAACCTTTATCATCAGTAACTTATTATCATCATCAGCAAATTATATTTCTACTGTTAGAAAGATCTTCTTTCTAACAGTAGAAATATAATTTGCTTCATGGCCAGGTTTGAAGTCTCTTGAACTCTGAGATGTGCAAGCTTCCTTGTAAATTTCTACTGAACTCTCATTGTAAATAATTTTCTTTCTGATATATAATGAATTTAACTAAATACTAAATACTAAATATTAGTGAAAACATTGAATGTCCTTTTTATGTGGCGATTCATAAATTGTGGCATCTGCTGTCTATAATTACAGATTTTTAATCGAACTAGTTGTAAAATTATATAAAATATCCAATTGTTTTTGATGCTAATTTAGTCGAAATTAAAAAAAAACCCTTTACATGTGATCCCAAATTCTTTAATAATATACATATGTCTAATAATAATAAATACCAGTCAATAAGAATACTGAATACTGTAATAATACAAGAACAATGATAAAATAAGATGAGCAAAATCTGATCTAAATTTTATATCTTCCAGCAGCTGGTTTAACTAGCTCTTAACTTTGATATTAAAAATATTGTCATATTATAGAAAGACTTTAATGTTTGCAGGCAGTGGAAATGAGAAAATTCAGGCTCTGGAACAGAAAATTTTAAGTCAGCAAGAAGAATTGACATCTCTACATAGAAGAAGAGGGGAAAGTGCTCAACAAATCATAAATCTCAATGCTAGGGTTCATGACTTAGAGAAGAATTTACAAGCTAAGGATATCATGTAAGTTAATATGTGAACTTATTATTGTATATTTTAAACATCTTTAAATTATTTTTAAATGACAGATTTGATTAGTAATGCTTGTATGAAATGTATTGTGTGCTCTCACCGCTAATTACGTAATAACATACAACATTTTTAGGAAAATAAAAACAAACAACACGGAACTTATTTATTAATTGTTACAGGATTTTAGATTAACTAACAAAAT
>DWDT01003922.1:0-11782 GCA_018245595.1 Microceris scylla | reverse complement strand
CTACTGTTATAGATTAATTTCTGACTAATGTAGCAACACTGAACTATTTCTACCTACGTATACTAATTAGTCAGATGTATCGACTAATTAATTTGAGTTATTATTACTAATTGGTGTTATTAGTTTGCTATATACATGAACAGCTTGGAACATCTTTAAACTTACTTGGTCCTGTTCTAACAATAATAATACTGAATATTTCTTTTTCTTTCTCTCAACCCTTCTATTCTATCTAACACGGGTGCCCTCTCAGAATGAGAACGCATAGTATGCCACATTGTGCAAGTAGTTACAGATTGTCAGATTTCACACGCCTTAGAATTTTTTTTTTAATTCTAGGATTTGCATATTTCTTCACGATGTTTTCCCTCAACATTATGGCAAATAATATTTAATCTTACAACGCACTTTTTTGTAAAGAGATGTGCGCTAAGAATCTAGACCCAGGACCTCCAGAATGAGAGGCTGAATTCTAAACCACTAGGCTATCATTACTGAATATTTAAAACATACTATTGAATATTACAAATAAGTTTTTAGTATAATATTCCCAGAACATAAGTGATAAAACGTGTGTCACTTATCTTAAGTACAACTTCAACAATTGGAAAAACAAGTAAAAGACGGTTTACACAAATCGATCAATTGTACATACTATTCACCGCCAAGTTATGTAGATTTTAACATCACACTCCAAGATCCAAGGTTCTGAGGTCTTACAAAGTCCGAAATTCGATTCCTCTCCCATATCTCTGGTAGAACAAAGCTATGTGCATTTTTCTTTTACGAGTATCTAAGTATTAAAATTAACTCGCTAAAACGATGGGATAGGGATGGCAGAGAGCACCGAGTGCTAAATATCTCTATCCTTTCGGACTTGCCGCACATAGTTCATCCGCCGCACATATGTAATTCGCATTCAATACTCTCCTCAAACATACGCACCGGTTTCGAAGACTAAAAATGACTAGATAATGTTGAATAAAGTTTCTGCTCTAGTTAAACTTCAAGTCGTCTGGCACGAAAATATTTGGTTCCACATTAGGCAGTAGTCAGGGTCGCGTCGTAAATTACGTGTAGCTATCTGTATTTACCCGCCGACTCTATGTGTCTTAATGTAAATACAACATTTCTGTTTATGTTGTTCATACAGTTTTAACCTCGGATATTTACGACTTCACGCCTATCATACCTGCTAGGAGCGTACTATGGAATAACTACTACGCCTGCCATACCCGCATACCTGCTTGGAACATAACATAAAATAACTATCGCTACAATAGTTTGAGTTAGTGAGACTCAGTAGTTTGAGTGTACTGACGGGTCTGAGGGTAGTATTTGTTAGGTCAAATGATTTTTTATTATTTTCGAAAATGAACCGTTGTGGTTCTTTAAATTTATGTTACCAAAATTTCCTCATATATTTTTTTTGTTGTCACAGAATTAACAATCAGTAAGGGATTGCAAAAAATTTATATAAATATGTAAAGTAATTATGAAAAATTATAGTATAATGTAAATATATATAAAATATATATAAATATAAAGTAATAAAATTATTATAGAAACAAAATCAAAAACAATATTCCGACCCTGCCAGGATTCGAACCTGGAATCTTCTGATCCGTAGTCAGACGCGTTATCCATTGCGCCACAGGGCCGATGTTATCTTATTCTAATTTATTAAATACATCTGGACAACTTTACAGCCACGTGTTAACCACGTGGTAATATCTAGAAATATAGTGTAATTAGTAGTATTGAATAATTAATAATTAATTTTAGAAATATTGATTTTAATCTTGAAATGAGGAAATAATTAAAACATTATAAAATTATAGAAGCATATTAATACCACTTATTAAGCTAATATAATATCACCCCCGTATTTGTCTGAAAATGTAATCAGGTGAATGCTATTTGTATAGAGATTTAATGACTTAATACCAAAATTTGAATATCCCAAGATTTAACACCGTGAATATAGAGTCACAGATATATGAAGATTTTACTTTAGTACATTTCCAACTTTAATGAGTGGGTAGAGGTAGGTACCTAATCAATTATCATTTCAACAGCATGATGTTTGTATTGTTTTTAAAATGAAACTGAATAATGCATCGTAAAAGTCATTAAGCATTTGTTAACTCTCGTTATGGCTGTGATACAATTACTACGACAGGTGTGGAGTACAGTCGCGTTGACAAGTTAATGAAAATAATAAAGTAACAAACCGGTTCTTTTTTCACATATGCATTTTATATAACTGTGTGACATAACTAAACTGACGAATCCCCATATAAAATTATTTTGAAATGTTGTAAGTCACTTTTTTTAGTTTTTACCAATTTCTACTAATTCCCAGCATCTTCACTTGATTTGTCAGAAATGAAATCATTATTTTCCAATCAAAATAGAAAAAAGAGCCTATTTGTTAAGAATATACCATAAGTAGTGTTCTTGAATTAAACCTACTTGCCACTAACCCACTTTAACGGCTTACATAAAGGCTTCATAACGACTAACACATAAAAACTTTTCTGTCCCAATGGACTACAAACATTTTTATAGCATGAACTTAAGGCGATTTTAAAGTCATTGATCCCATTTTCATTGTCCTAACTTGAAAAAACAAATAATAAACCGAATGCTTAATTTCGAAGATGAAATTATTTCAACAACTGCTTTATATTTGTAAGTACAGCATATATTATTAATAAAAATGATTAAATATATGAAATTTTAAGACAATTACAATTTGTCAACCACACTATTAGCACCGTGTATGCATAATTATAGTGATACTGTCAAAGCACGAAAGTTAAACATAAAACTCGAATTAATAATTAACCTTAGCCATTATTACAATGTAGGCGACACTAGCGCTGAGCAGTCGTTAGTTAGTTTAGTGCGATGTCAATCTGCGTAACATTCTTACAGCACTTTTCCGCACGAGTGTTCGACACAACGCCGAGAGGCGGTTTACAGCCCCAATAAAACAATGAACACGCTTATCACTCGTTATCAAAGCAGCAAACATTAAATTTATTTGAACGAGTGTACAGTTTGCTGTACGTTTGTACGGCCCGACGTTTGTTCTGCCTGTGACGATGTAACATCACCTCTGTGGATGAACCGCGGAGTTATGCATGATGGTTATGGTAATCGTTATAAGCAATCTTCATCTGTTAATGATATATCATGATAGGCTTATATCTACTCTGATTGTAAGAATATTCTCTTTTTCATCATTGCAATGTTTGAGTTTTACGCAAATATGTATTTTCAGCGATAAAGATTTTTTCATCAGTCATAATACCGTGCTTTTCTTAGCGTTTATAATGAAGTCATGTTCCGCGATGACCCACTTATATTCTACGATGTTTATTACAATTTTCATTCAAACAAACAACGTTCCGAATTTTATTACACGAACAGATGTTCTCTAAACAGAAATATGAGAACAGTAGAGTTCGCAGTCACTAAATAAACTAAATGTTAAGCTTGGCATAAAACTCTCCACCGCAACCGCCGGCGGAGATCACGTACGGCGACAATAACAATTCTCTTTGAGCTGCCGTTATTTACAATAACGGCCGAAAAGAAATTTTCAATGTAATCGAATATATCAATACGATTCGTATTTAATTGCAATTACATTCAACGTTTCACAGCTATCAATTGTGTTGTGCGTGACTTTCCGCAAAACAATGGGCTCAGTGCTCGTCATGAAGACGTTTTCCGACGAATAAATATAGAGGAAGCGCATTAACAATGGAAAACGATGTGACATTTGAATTTCTTGGGATGTAACGAAAATGAAATTTTATGATGGCTCCAACATCTCGTGAAATGAGAATTTTTGAGCGTTATAACACTTAACCTTAACACAGCTCATAAAAAAGATTTTAAAGTGATTTTGTATTCACATTTTAAATAACTGTAGTTATTTCGAATTTGTATACTTTTTTTATTCCCATTCTTTTGTCATTTATTGTTTCTTGTAACACTTTTTGGTGCTTACGTAAATTCAATATCGGCTCCTAATTTACCAATTCAAATATTGAAATCAATAGCAGTACTTTTTTAAATTATCTGCTTGATAAATTCATATATTGTAAATAATGTACTTTTTTCCATTATCTGCATCTACGTATACATATAATCAGATTCTTATATAACAAATGTACGAATATATTATATGTATTGTAAACAAAAATATCTAAACAAAACAAAACAACACCTCAGCGCAGTGTAAGGAAGTCATCCATCAAGCCATCGTATTGAGCGCTTCCAGCAATCCATCGAACACCTCGATACAATTCCGTTCCAATACTACATCCAACAGACTATATTAAATTGAAAATCTCCCGCTCAATATTCTAACTAGAATTCAGTTTGAATATATTGGAAATTTATTTCGATATTGCTGTTCCTTCGTACAGCTCATTGCTTTTTAGTGTTTTAAATCCAATATCAATTTTGACAGTGCTTCTACAAATATTAATGAATATCTATGTTTGTCCCATACGTAGAGCACATAGCGTGAACCTCATTAAGGCAGGCCTTTATCCAGTTCAGAAATGATGTGTATCAGAAATGATCATAGTAATGTTGACTGTGATGTTACAAAATCATGCTCAAATTATTTTTCTAATGATCGTTAAACTGACGTACATACGCACTCTGGTGTTTTCGAAATAGATGAAAATTTATTTAGTAGAAATATAGATAAAGAATGTCTTATTTATTTTATTTTTAATATTCGTATACCTTCTACGATAAAATAGATATTGTTTGGTAAACGATTGTTGTGTAAAGTATTTTAAATCTTAAAATACACATTTATTCTTACACGGAAATATAAATAAGGGAGAACGCACACTCTTGTCTCCAATGACTAATTTGTTAACAAGTGTTCGGGGGCAGTTAATTACGCTGTAAACGACGGGGTGTCAACATCGTACAACGAATACGTTAAGTAAATTGTGCACCCTCATCAATATAAGGACGTAGACTATATCATTAAAATTTAGGTCATTAACTTAAAGCAAATCAATAAGCACGCAACGTACGCAGAATGAATTAATCACGCTAGGTTTTTCACATTTCACTTGACTTTATCAACTTTTGGTTTTTCCAGACCGACAATGCACGTGATTAATAATTGGAACAATTTTTGAATAAAATGCATTCATTCACTCCCGAATTTGCAATTTTTTTACAATCTCCCTTACAATTCAGAACGTGAGGAAACTTGCACCCTTTAAAATTTTCTTTTATGTTATCTAAGGTGTATAAAGTCTGCTAACCCGCAGAGGCCCAGCATAACAGACCAGGCCTTAAACCATCTCATTCTCAGCCCTGTGTCCGAACAGTGGAATGATAAAAAAAAATTGTATGCTAAGATTTCGCAAATTTGCAGTGTGGGCAGAGACCGGCGAGTTCAGAGACAGCGGGCACTCGTCACTGGCGTCTGGTGGCTCCGTGGAGCAGTCGTCCTTGTACGCGCCGCCTCGGCAACGCCGGGATCGGAAGCATACAGATGACAGTAAGTAATTGGGTTTACAAATAATTTATCTGTCTCTCTAAATTACAATTTATTACAAACATTTTTATAAGCAGAAAGAACTGAGTGCCGAATATCTCTATCTGTCAAAACTGTAACTTAGAAAAGTCCTAATATCATTACTTACACCACAAATAGTTTCATTTGTGGTGTCAGACCACACAGAGTGAACAACTTAAAACTGGGAGCAAACTCCGTAAAATCTATTAGTAAATAAATGGCTCGTTACCTAATGCCTGCACAAACAGCGCCGGCGAGCGAGCGTTACATTCCGAGCTTGTAGAACAACCTTTATACACACTCTTTTCATTTTCAGAATACCTACATATAATTTTTTTTAAATAAGCCAAGCTTTAATTTTTTTTCAATTTCGGATCCGTAAATATGTAACAAGTATTGAATTTAAAAAAATCCTTTTTCAACTTCAAAAAGTGTATTATCCTAACTATTTTTTTATTGCCAACATTAGACTATAATTATTCTAACGGTCTGTAGAATTACATTACTCTTTTGTCTAGAAATAAAAACACAATACTGAAAACCTAATTAAAGCACATCTTATCAAAAACAAGAAAGGCCGCGTACAATGTAATCTAATTCATTTACAATGGACAATTAAATTTTCTTATCTATAAACGTACAGTCAGTTAGCTACGTATACTTATTTTAAATATGTACTCATACGCCTCGCGGACACTTGAGATATTTAATAAAAAGAAGAACATAGTACGTAAGCACAATCGAAACACGGAAAATCTATAAAATCGTCACCACACTACAAACAAAATCATCCAGTAAGTATCCATTACAAGGAGTTACATAACTACATTGAAAAATAAGTTAAGGGTCTGCGCATGCGCAGAGACTAATATTCGTGCCAATAACACATTATATATGTATTTTTCATTGGAGCAGCATAGGCCTCTACATACATCCATAGACATACGAGATGATGATCTTTTTCATTACAAACTGTTGGACTATTTTTGCTGTATTTAAAGGTATCTGCGAACAATTTAATAAAACTTGAGTAAAACATTCTTTACGATAAAAATAATATTAAGTTGCAATATTTATTTTACGGAAAATCCCTTCGGCATTGACATAATACTGCCCATTTCTTGTATTGCCAGAAATTTTTGTATTGTTGTATTGCCTTGGAAAAGAACACAATAACTACGAGATTCTGGTTTATTACTAAGATATGAACCGTTAAAAACTCAGCGGACTAAATTAACCCCTTTATTAAAGTAACCAGGTTAAACTTAGTGCACAGTAGCGACCGACCTTCACACTTATTTTTTAAGATTACATACAAGTACGTTTCTCTATGGCGCTCGTTTAATCGTTAAAATGAAAAAAAAAAAAAAACAAAAAATTCTCTTTCAAAAAAGAACCACCTGTACGCGCTTTGCTACTTTTTTTCACAAAATAAAAAAAAAATCCCCCATACGGGTGCGCATTCCTCGTTCTTTTTTCAAAATGTAAAAACAGAACAATCCATACGCGCAGCGCCTTAAGGCGAAGCTGTTACTTTTATCTGTACGAGTGCTGTACGTGAAGTGGCGTCGTGTACCGATATCGGTAACACATGTTAACCGATCTATTTACCAACGCTTGTGTCGTGTCGGCCGAACGCAAAGGTTGTTCCGTATGATGGATGGGTCGGCGAGCTCACAAAGCGTATCGCTGATAACTGTTATCAACGGTATCGCACGATATCGACACATCGTGCTGTAATCGCTGGAGAGAATGCGCGCGGTAGTTCGCTGTCCGGCTTAAGTAGTTGTTTCACTGTTTGCGAGTAAGCTATGAAATATATTTTTGTTATAGCATAAATAATCGCACGTGTAAAAGTTGTGAGTTTTATATAAAAATCGTGATTTGCATGAAAATGATTGTAGAATGGGATAGATAAATACCTGAATATCAAATAGCAGCTAATTTCAATGGTATGGGGTAGTCACGTACGTAAATATAATGTTTATAGCAAATTATGTATATACATTATGTATTAGTTATAATTATAGCAAACATTCACAACATTCACATCCTGTCACAACTTTCATAGGATAAATATGACTGAACGCTTATTACAGATATTTCACTACATTCCTAAAGTATTTGTAGTAATGTTACGAACAATTGTTTGAAAATACACGACACTGTCAAATAGTTTATGTAAAATTGAACAGGCTCGGAAACACATAAGGTGGAACAAATATTTGTTTATTAGTTTTATTTACCTTAGCTGGTACTGCTCAATCTTGTGATACCCGCTCATCGTCTTCCTCAGCCGCGCCATTGCGCCCTGTCATGTTTTGACACTCGTTACAAAAAAATATAGATAATCGCCAGCGGGGAGACCGGTGCTTTAGACCCTAATCCCGCCTTGTTCATTACGCCAATGAGTACCAGCTACAGATTGATCGCTTTAATATAGTTGTCGAAATTAACGCGATATCAACGGCAATCCGGTCAGCGGGCGCGCTGAAAGACACTACACACCTATGTGCGTTTCGCTCTGTGCAAAACAATGCAATACAAGAAATACAAAATAAAAACGTAATCACGCCTGTAATCCCCGAAGAGGTAGGTAGAAGAGTGTACTACATTCCCACGTTTCACCAGTTACGTTTACGTCCCATGGAATAGGCTATAGCCATACATCGAGCACACATCCAGACTCCGAGTCACTACTAAAAATTCTAAATTAGAAAAATCCAAAAGTTCCCGAACCGGGATTTCATCCCAGGACCTCCTGATCGGCAGTCGCGCTTGCAACCACTCGACCAACGAGGCAAACAAATACAATACAAAAATACCAAATACAATACAATAAATACAAAATTCTCTACTGGTAATCGTGACGCATATCCGAGCATTTGATATGAAAGCTCTACTTCCTCTTTTAATTTTACCCATTGTTTCACGGCCCATACCACCACTGTTGGACACGGGTCTCTACTCAGAATATGAACTGTTCAGTCCCCAGTCCTACTCCCAGTCAGAGAATCCTTGTAAGCGGTAATCTTGTTATGATTATTATTAGGCTCGTAATAAAATTTGTTAGCGTTAATCCAATGTAATAAATACATTAACAAATACATACAAGCGTGCGGGCTGGCGATAAAAATTACCGTTATCTGCGCTTTAGGCACAAATACAATATAACGATGTTTGCTATTTGTGCTTTTGTTAGTGTAAATTATGAAGTGTTGCATGTAATCCACAATTGAGATTATATTCTCGTGATCTTACATTGTAATGTTAAAGCGGTTTTGGAATATTTCGACGTTGATTAGTCTTATGAAAGAATATTTTTATTGATACATATCACTTTACAATTTTTAATACTCGCGCTAAACCCTGTTTTACTTATTATTAAAAAAAATATATAAAATTAAATTTAACAAATTGTAAAATATTCAATTTAAGAAAATTGTAAAAAAAATTATTTAAAAACTAAATAACCCTAACGAAACGCTAAATAACAAGTTTATGATATTATAAATAATAGAGACGATTATTAACGATATATAAAGAAATAATAAACTCAAATATGTCCTGGAGATGTATACAAATAAAAATATTGAATGATGACCACCACTGGGTACTAATACCTCCCGGATTATGCGCATGCGCACCCAGCGCTTTTACGAGACGCTGTAAATTCGTTGTTCTCAATGAGCTACATACGTCACGCCGACATAATTTATGTCTGAAGCAATAAATTCCATTTTTTTCTTTCGTGACACCTATTTTCGTATAATGAGGTGATAAACACGCGATTAGTCGCAACATTAAACATTTAATAATGTATTTGTAGTAACCTCAAATGTTTATTTTCATTTTACGATCTTTCAATAGTGACGTTATAATAATTGGTCATTGAAGTTATTATTTATTGTTTCATAAGTCATATTAATACCATTTGCATCACTGCTTTCTTTTTTATTACACAAATTTGCTTCCTACTTTACTTTTAACTTTTAATCTACACATTTAAGACGCGAATTTTTACAAGCATAGTATACCAAATATATATCATAATACTAAAGCAAATTTAAATACAAAAATCAAGTTATTGTACCGCTACAGATACGAATGAGCAGACAGAGCGTCTGTGGATGGTGGTCTGGACGCGCTACCATTGTGAGTTTGCACAGCACTAGCGACGGGCTCGAAAATAAACATGTCGCATACCACGAAACCGTGTCACCGCAGGGGGAGAGATATGCGATTATTACATCAATACATCGCTGATAAAGGGGATCGTAATCAACTAAATATCAGTTTCAGTCCAAATCCTCGCGACAACAAACCAATGCTGAACTGTTATAAATAACAATAATACTTATAGATTTTGCTTCTTGTCAATGTTTGGTTAGTCTGTGTTATGTTATGTTAGTATAACATTAATGTTGTCGATTACTATGTTATCTGAATAAGCACAAACTAGTTTAACGTATATTACTGGGAGTTAGTAATCGCGTTTTTAGTTCTACTCAACTTTCAGACTCAATATCATTTCTAATCTTATTTCAAGAATCCTTTATAACTCATATAAGGTGTCCTTTATAATAAGCCGCAAACTAACACTATTTTTGTGATTTATATTGAATATTTTAAAGTAATACTGCTATATAAAACATTTTTTGTTATAGACAATCGCCCTCTGAACTCGGAGCCAACAATAAAGACGGAATCGACTACACCGGTCATTGGTCCCGACGAGCCATCGATGGATGATAAGGGAGACAAGAAGAACAAACGACAGCGGCGTCAGAGGACGCACTTCACGAGCCAGCAGCTCCAGGAGCTGGAGGCGACCTTCGCGAGGAACCGCTACCCCGACATGTCCACGAGAGAGGAGATCGCGATGTGGACCAACCTTACCGAAGCTAGAGTTCGAGTAAGTATATTCTGATTAGTGATTATGATTAGCTGTACAATATTAAAATATTTTTAACGATTAGCATAGCATTCAGGTTAGCATTAAAGTTAGATCTGCTGCCGACTGGACGGAGAAGAAGAAGAACGATTCGTAGTCTTTAAAATAGAGTAACATCATAACTATGTACGTCTTTAGCTTGCAATCAAATGTACTGATGACTTATTTACATTATTAATTTTCTTAACACTAGGTGACATTGACTGCAAACCCGCACTTGGCCAGCGTGGCAGACTATGGCCTTAACACTCTCAATATGAGAGGAGACCCATATTCCAACAGTGGAATTATAATGGGTCGATTACCATTACAATGCTTTAAAATACATGGGTGAAACTGATGGTTCAACTCAGTAAAAGAAGCGTAGGTCGCTCTTTTACTAGGTAGTCCGACTACCTGAATAAAATTGAGGGTTGCTGTTAAATTTGGGAGGCCCAGATGTAATTCTGTTATAAGCTATTGCAACAAGAATTATTAAATAAGCATTTTTTTACTGCCTCGTTGCTTAAATGGTTGGAAGCGCGACTGCTGATAGCAAAGTCCCGGGTTCAAATCCTAAGTCCGTTGCTATTGGATTTTTCAGCTTTACAATTTGTATTAGTGGCTCAGAGTCTGGATGTGTGCTCAGTGTACGGCAATAGGCTCACCGCCTATTCCATGGGACGTAAACGTAAATGGTAAAACGTGTGAGTGTACTACACTCCTCTGCCTACCCGTTCGGGGATTACAGGCGTGATGTTACTTTAGGACTTTCTATTGAGATTAAGTCGAGACGGTCCGAGCGCTAAACAGACATTATCACGTATTTATAGTTTTAAACATACATTGAAACAAAAGTTCATTTATTGTAGGTATAAATCAACGAGAAAGGAAAGATTTTAATTAATTGGAGATGGGCATCTTTGTACTCGAGATTTATGTATTTACAGTGCAATAAATGAAACAGAGGCGGCCAGCCATTGTGCAGTATTTACATTGCTTTTGAATAAAGGAAGTTTATTTAAGCAGTGCGATTTTCCTTTTCGATTGTTAACGTTTAATTCAATATAAACACAACACAAAGAACTGTAACGGTTAATAATTATTAATACAGCAGTGATAGCCTAGTGGTTAAGAATTCAGCCCCTCACTCCGGGGGTGCCGGGTTCAAACCCACGCTATCATCTTAGAAAAAATTTCTATGGTGTGTGAAGTCTGCCAACCCGCACTTGGCCAGCGTGGCAGACTATGGCGTTAACCCTCTCAATATGAGAGGAGAC
>DWDT01003921.1:0-11782 GCA_018245595.1 Microceris scylla | reverse complement strand
CATGAGGAAGGACCTCGTACAGGTCCGAAACTAGTCGGGCCACCCCGAAAAACGTACGTGAGTTAAGCCGGTACATTATAAATGTACCGGCTTAACTCACGTACATTTAATTACCCCTGATTATGAAATCAGGGGTAATTAAATTTAAAAAAAGATAAATGATAGTTTCATCGTACTCAATTTTTTTACTATAACACGTGGTGCAATTGTATAAAATTTGACCTATCATTTAGATATTTGGTGACGTCCCGTGAGGAGCTCCATCAAGATGAGTTGCAGTTCTTGGATATAGCTCGCGCCGGAGCCAAAGCGCTCTGGTCAATGTCGTCTTCACAAAGAAATCGCGAGGCGATGAGAAAGTACGGCATGATTCCTTTGATAGCCAGAATGTTGAAAACCATACATCTCGACGTGGCTGTGCCGGCGATTGGTTTGCTTCAAATGTGCGCCAATGAAACATCCTTTCAACTCGCCATACAGACGGAAAAAATGGTCGATGATCTCATCAAGCATTTAGGAAATGAGGATAAAGATTTAAAAGTTTGTAAAGCTTTAATTATTCAATTTTTCTAGTTAATATTAATTGGGTGCCTCGTTTGTCGACTGGTTGCAATAGCGACCGCCGATCGAGAGGTCCCGGGTTCAAATCCCAGTTCGGGTACTATTGGACTATTCTAATTTAGAATTTCTGATTGTGACTCAGAGTCTGGATTGGTGCCCGGTGTATGACAATAGGCTCATATTCATATTCCAATTAACATCGTAACTGGTGAAATGTGGGAGTGTACTTCAAACCTCTGCCTACCTCTTCTGGGATTACAGGCGTAATGTTACGTTTTTACGTAATATTAATAAAAATGTGTGGACATAAAAACACCTATATAAATATTGAATACATATGATACATACTCGTATAGTATAGGTACTCGTATACTTTAATTAGTTTTAAACCCGTCTTCAGATTTATTCAGCCAGCAAATTGTTGTATGACCCATATTTTCAGACATACTGCAGTCTTGCGATTTACAAGTGCGCTAGTGATTCCATAACAAGAGACATGATACGAGAAGCGGGAGGCCTCGAACTCCTCGTGGAAGCAGCTCAAGATTCAACTAATAGGCCAAATAAACCTTTGCTGGCTGCTGTGACTGGCGCGCTGTGGAAGTGTGCTAATAGCGACGCCAGTGTGAAAAGATTAGACAATTTGGGGGCTGTACCGATTTTAGTGAGATTGCTCGATGATGAAAATGATGGAGTTTTGACAAATGTTGCCGGTGCTTTAGCCGAATGCGCCAAATATCCACCAAATCGTGATAAGATTCGGAGCTCCGGTGGGATTCCCATGTTAAGTAAGCATATCATATCTTTTATCAGTGATAATAATTATAATTTTTAATTGTTTTTTTCCAGATGTTAGATAGATCGCGTAGGTATCAGTTATGATGTATGTGTCTAATTTATATAATTATTTATTACCTTATCACTTCGATAACAGTAGTTATGTGTTTTTCATGATTGTTACAATTGTTGTTATTTAATTCACTTACGTAATATTTATCGCAAAGCGAACAAAACATACTAGGAAACGCTTGTATTAGTATTACAAATAACCAACATAGTAACTTCTATGTAATATAATTGCTGTCACTACTTGCCATCGGCCAATTGCATAAGTCAGCAAAACGATCAGTTAACGTAACGAACAGAATTTGTAAATAAAATAAAACATATTGAATGATAAAGTTAGAGTAAATATAATTGAACTTTCAAGATATCGTTATTGAGTTTATTCTTTAAAGTTGGTCACAGTTTTCTTATAACGGGCATCATCAATATTGTATATTCTCTTAAATGAGTGAATTCTTAAGTTAGTGAATTATTTAATTAAGAAGTGTATTCTGCTGAATATACAAAACCCAACGATTGTTTTGAAATGATGTATGACTTTGTCATCGTCATCATCAACTTTTTTATTTTTTTATTGTTCCACTTTTAGACACGCGTCTTCTCTTAAAATGGGACTACAAACGTAGATTGCTATATTCTAATGATAAGGCCTTGATAAAGTCATGACATTTATACTCAATAAACATGAGTTGGCTCGAGGTCAGAGGCACTAAAGACATCCATGCTCAGCAGTGGACACATCGCTAATGATAATAATGAAATTATTGCCGTAAAAGCTATTATAAACTTGTCATTTCAGTACATCATCTCAACAACACCCATAAACCCTTGCTGGAAAATGTACCTCTGGTGTTAATGGAGTGCGCCAAGGAGCACAACTGCATGAGTGAAATTGACGAGCTGGACGGAGTTAGGCTTATTTGGTCTTTACTGAAGAACGATTCGAAGAAGGTGCAAACCAACGCCGCCTTGGCACTCAGTCCTTGCGTGCAAAATGCTGCGGACTCTGGAGAGATGGTCAGATCGTTCGTGGGTGCTTTGGAGCTGACCGTGGATCTGCTGGATTCGGATGATCACAATGTACTGTCGGCCGTGTGTGCTGCAATCGCGACAATCGCAAGGGACCACGAGAACCTGGCTGTTATATCTGATCATGGAGTCGTGGCGAAGCTGTCAAAACTTGGTAAGTTTGATCAATCAAGTAAGTATATATTACTTACGTTTCATGTATCTATTTTTTTGTTATAAAACGTCTGTAATTACTTTCATTATGCAATAATGTACACCGTATAATCACATAATGTTTCAATAAAATAATTTGTAAAATAAACGATCATTAAATTTTTTAATATGGAAGTTTTTTATAAACATTTTTTGTACATCTCGTAGCTTTTATGCTAATAATATCAGCATATTAATTATGTAATATTTTAACATTATCAATACCTGATTATATTAGTTAATTATGTAATTTGACTTAAAATATTTTTTCTGTTTTTTGACTAGTCGCTTGGAATTTAGTTCTTTTTTTTTATTTAATTGGAATTGATATTTGGAATAACAGAGCTCTGTGCTCAGGATCCAAATAATATATAGAAGCTTCAGCAGAATATCTATCTGCCGTTGAACATTACTGTTTATCACTCAGTTGAAAACGTAGACTAACAGGCTAATGCAGGGAACGTCATTTTTCGTAATCATAAGTTTAACATCAATTTGAATTCTTGTCTATAGACTACAGTAAGCACGTGTTCGACGCTCGTTCAACGCGTCTATGGCAACTCGACTATGGCATTAAAAAAACTTAATAAAAGCATTATTTGTATTAAAAATTTTATATTGTATAATATCAATATATGTATATAACTCAAATATCAAGACAGTAATGAACTCAAAGTAATAAAACTGTCTTGCTACTGATGTATATCAGATTAAAAAAAACCTATGTACCTATGTAAAAACCAGCTTCACGCTTATTTCCTGTACGTATATATAAGACAGTATATTAAAAAATACTGCATAATAATGTTTTATTACTAATAAATTCATTCAGTACATGCCCCCTTTTTTTGGTTTGCGCTTGTTTTATAAGAAGTTAATCAATCTAGTGTTAACCTATTTGGTTAAGAATGCTTTAGAGATCCCCCAGATGACGCAATGTCACTAAGGGCAGTCAGCAACAACTTATTAAGAACATATCATAGATTTATGCTTTGTGATTAAATTAAGAAATTAATCAAAAATATTTTAATAAAAAAAAATTAAATGTCCACGTGGATACCTCAAAAAAATTGAGTGATTTTCAAGGTCAATCCAGTCATTTTGGACATGGTTACCATTTAAAACGTGTAAGGTTGACAATATCAGTTATAGGTAGTGCAGTAATCGACAAGCGATTCTTTACTAATTTTAAACGCGAATTAGGTTTGAACCCCGATCGTTTAGCTGTACATTAGGAATAGGTACAGTTTTGTTTTAATATGACATTTTGTGTAGATAGCTAGAGGTTTTGGCACTTGGTTTTCCATTCGTGCAGCAGGCTCCTCTGGTCTTGACATTTGATTTTATTACTTCCAGTGAGCACGACGGACGATCACCTCCGCGCGAACCTGGGCGTGGCAATAGCGTATTGCTGCGACTGGGCGCAGAACCGGCAGGAGTTTGGCAAGCGCGGTGCCATCACACCGCTCGTCAACTACATGACGTCACGGGACCCCAACGTGCACCGCGCCACCGCACTCGCCCTCTACCATCTATCGTTCTACTCCATCAACTGCGTCACCATGCATGCCGTACGTAAATGACCATACATACATTATTTTACGTATGTATAATATACTTCGACTGCCTTGTTGGTAGTAATTGCAAGCGCGATTACTGATCAACAGGTCCTGTGTTCGATACCGGGTCGGTCAAAGTATTATCGGGTTTTTCTAACTTGAAATTGTTAGTAGTAGCACGAAGTATGGATTTATGCCCTGGGCAATAGCGAAAGGATATTTGATTTATTTATAAAGATATAAAAGCCCCGCGGAACATTGTTTCACCTTGTATAATATCAATAGAAAAAATTTGCAAGAATTTCTAACAGATCGCTTCAATATTCCTGCTTCCAAAACAAGTTGCAACGGTCATAATTATGTAGATCAATTAGTCTGCCCATCGGTGTGCCTTTTTATAGTAAAAAAATATGTTCTTTTGTATATATTATAATCAACGCATAGATAATCTTGAGTAATGACATAAGATAAACTGCAAAGAATAATGATAATACGCTATTATTTAAAAGTTAATTTTATTGATAAATTTGCACAACAAGTAACGAAATGATTGATACAATCATAATTAACTTCACTAATTACCCATTATTTCAAATATGGCAATAATCATTAAATACATATTTGGAAATAAAATAACCTTTAAAAATAATTATAAATGTGTTACACAATTAAATGTATTATGTAGCAACTAAATTTCCATAGACAAATACTCAAAAGATCGGATGTCACGTCATTCAGTGTGGTCAAAGTGGATCGTGGAAATTCATTCTTTGAAAACTTGATAATAACGGAAGTTTTATTACAAGTTTCCTAGATTGTTCGACCATTACGGATAAGACTTCGATATCTGAATTAATGTCATCGTTAGTAGGTATTTTAATAAAGAAAATATTAGCGCTACTAATATGACATGTAGATGACCATTGTTTTTGTGACTTCTGTACTGTTTTTTTATTGCTTTTTAGATGTAGCGTTATGGTAAATGATCATGTCATCTACTTGATTTTAATATTGTATTGAAAATCACCACACTTAATAGATATTAATGTTTACACTGTAGTTGAAAACATTCTTTTAAAAAGGTCTGCGGTAAACTAAGGTTCAGGTAACGCATTTTCTATCTAGAATTTTGTTTAAAACCAAGTGGAGCGGCAAGCATGTATGAAGAGAGTGATTAATATAGAACACACATGTCTGGTCTGTAAAGATAGGGTTATTTGGCAGTCGCTTCTCTCTACCTATCCCATAAGGGACCTGACATGATGAAATAACAATAGTCCCCCTAATAATAAAACTTAAGAAATCATAGCGGTCGTAGCTCTCATGCGGTTGCACATAAAATGTGATCAGCAAGTTTGTGCAACGCCGCGCGCGGTCCGATTTGGATGGGTGATCGCTCGTGGAAAATTTTCAAAAACCTTTCCATGGATATTATGTCACGTTAAGCAATCAGTCCCTGTTGCTATCGTTAGGTAACAAATGTTAAACGTCGTCGGAAATCTTAAAGCCGGTTTAAAAACCTTCTACGGACATATTGGTTACAATACGTATCTCTGTTAAGTTAGAGGGGAGACTTGTGCTCAGCAACGTTTACTGCATATTAATTTATGAACTACCTCGAAAAAGAATCTATGTATAACAATCTATATGATTTTGATAGTAAAGAGTTAGTATTTGACTGTGTTAAAATCTCGAATTTAGTTTTATGAAGACTAACATTCAATTATAGGTTTAGAAGTAAGTCTTCTGTGGTTGAGATGACGAGATTCAAAGTTCGAACATGTGACGTGAGTTTAGAATTACATAGTTTTGTTTATCTCTTTTTATTTCCTTTTTTTCAGGCTGGAGTCGTGCAATTTCTTCTGGAAACCATAGGCTCTAAAGATCCCATTCTACAAGAAGCTTCAGCTGGATGTCTGTGTAACATTCGTAAACTTGCTTTGGCGACTGAAAAAGTGAAATTAAAACAATAAACCTGTACTTAATTTACAAAAATACTCCTCAAAGCTTGAATAACAATATTGAATTTTCCTCTTCCTCTTTTTGTTTGAAGTTTCTGAACGTGTGACATTTAATATTTTTTTTACATCGTAATGTGATCAGGTAACCTTCAATAGCTATTCCACTATTTAAGACAATATACATATAAACATACTTCTTCAGCTTCAGAGTTTTTGATGTCGTGTTGTGGCAATAAATTTCGTGATACTATTTTTTCTAAACTTAAATGATTTAATTTAATTTAACTTACGATAGTGATACGTGAAAAGTTACAGATTATTCGATCACATGAAAATAAGATTCCTATTTATGATACAATAGATCATTTGTTAAATATTTGAACACCAACATACATTAGGAAACATACATAAAACCATGCACTCTGTATAAGGAACACTTGTTTTATTCATAGTCTTAAAGCATTTTCAACACTGAACAAAACAATGAACAACTTCAAGTTGTAACTTGTACGAATCGGTAAAAATAAAGGCCGCTCTTTCCACTTCCACTCTTTGACAATCTGCAGTAGACATAATTTAGTACTCTTCAAATGGTTCATTTGCTTGATGGAGTGTCTACACGGCATCTTATGCCATAATAACACGATTGGCGGCTCGCTTCGCTGAGCTCGAAATTTCGGCCATTTTGTAAACCGAAATATCGGTCGAAGTACACCGTACAAGCTCAACTTGTAGGTAATATTCGTTTTAATTTTTATAAACATTGCTATATATTGTGCTCGTATACGAAAACTCTAATCTAGTTAAATAAATATTATCACAATAGATATATTCAACATGAACACGTGTTTTTCTACTGTTTGGTTAATGATATCATCTGTCATAGTGGTGTCATCTTTTTTAATATGAAGCGTACCGTAATGGTTAAGGGATGGACAATGCGAACGTGTCCAAGTTTCTTTTATGATGTTCACCTTTAGATGGAATCGTCATTATCAACAGCCAATCTCAGTCCACTGCTACAGATAGGCCTGGAAGGAGGAGTTCTTACAGAGAATAAGTATGTAAAATTCTTTATCAGGTTCTCCTTCACTGTTGCAGCAAGCGGTGTATAATCTATAATATTTAACTTCACCGTTTTTTTTTGTTGCTAAATCTTTCATCTTAAACGAGTTTCTAAACATAACTATTTTTAAGCTTTTCGGTTTACTTACTTTTTCAATTAGCACCATAATGAATCAATCAATACAACTATACATTTGCACAAAAATCTAATTCATCTTTTATGTTATATCGTTAAGAGGCATAGTCAATACAGATATGTTTATACATATGTGTGTACATATATAAAACATTAAACATAAACAGTATGAATAATGGACATATTAGGTGTAGGTACGCGAATTTAGAAAGTGTCACCGACTTCTCGAATATTTTATTTATGTACTTGCGCAAACAATTAGCGGGCTTGCGTTACCACATGCACTGACCTTGATCAACTGTTTCATCACACGGCAGCCCGTAAAACAGGTTGCGTAATTATAATGCGTATTAAAATCCAATCTGTTATTTTGTTTTATGTATCCCGTTGACGTGATACGCAACCAATAAAGTTACTACATAATGCCTGTAAAGGGCTAAGGGAGGGGTTTATTCTGCATCGCTTCGCAATATCCAATTGAATCGATTTTCAAATGGTTCCGTTTGCACTAACACTAACATAATATGGACAGAAACTGCATAAACTTTATTGTTTTGAAACGTGAGAAATGACACATAAATACGAGAACCAATAAGATTTGGTGGTCAATTGATGTATCAAAAGACATTAAAACTAATGGAATCTTCTCGAGGAGTACAAATATGATATCTTAATAATTTATGTAATTATTCGAGAACAGCAAGGAACGAAATGTTTATTTATTTGAGTGTACCTCTTTTAATTAATAACGGTGTTGTGTTGGTATATGCGGCATTCTCCGTCAATCTTGTTTGATAGAGACATCCTATGTTAGATGCATATTTCACGGCGATAATTAAATACATTTATAAATACACAGAGGTACAAATAAGTCAGTTTCCATGTTACAGAAAAAACTGTTTTTATATCACCGCTCAAAATTAAGTATCATTCTATCGTTCTCATAGTATTTACCAAAATAAGTTGTTACTGTAGTTACGAAAATTTTTAATTATGTGTGATTATGAGAGCAATCTGAACTGGAACTCACAATCTTTCTTGTTCTTTGTACTGTTACGAATATATTCTCAGCTTACATTCAGTATCCCATTCAAAGTACAGTGACCGGTTCTGCTGAGTCGGGTATCGTGCGATCGATTCCCATCCGATACAAAGATTTGTATGTTGAGCACAAATATATTTTCTGCGTTTGGGTGTAAATAAAATCTGTGTATGTAAATATTTATAGTCGCCTGCTTAAAACAAAGAGGCTTCTTCTTTCGTACCAAATGGCTGTGTGCTAATATTTCCGAAGGTGTTTGTTTATAATTTATTTATTAACACGAATGTGAATATTCGTGGTTTTTGTATTCACTTTAATTTTTTTAATAATACATTTTACATTTACTGCCAGTAATTTATATTATCACGCTTAATGAGTAGTTATAATAAACTCGACGCGGTGAAGCTAACAACGTTAAGTGGGTTGGCAGAGATAAGTTTTTTCATTATTTACGTTGTTTCATCGTACGAGTTCTTTATTATTTTCTTTACAAAATGTATCCGTACCAAGTTTCTAAATATAAAACTAATTAAACCACGTTGAAACATTTTTACCCTAAAATTCCAACTACTTTTAATTAAAATGTGTTTAAATAATAATATATGCACTGAAAAGTTTCCGTGCAATTTTGTACACAATAAGCGAGTTTTAAAGATTATTAATAACGAATGTTGTGATATGGTTTATATGTTATTGTTAAATGAAATTTTACGAATTCGATTAATGGTTGAATTATATTCTCTTTGTGCACGTAACAAAGCTATAAAAATAACAATACAATAGTTTCGTTTATCTCCCGCCAGTCGTCCGTCTAGACAAGAACTAATTGATGTTCGAGAACTTACGATAACTAATTGATTGGCAAATTTTTATTGATGATTTATGAATATTGAATGAGAATGAGTTTTCGACTGGCAGAGAATGCTATCAGAATTAAATCCGCTTTCTATACAAATTGCTGTGACAGTGAAATTAAAAGTCAATAAACGATATGTTAGATTAACTTTCTTTGTCAAATGTTCGAGACATCTTGACGTATAGATATAGCCAAATAATTCGTCAGTCACGATGTTTTCGGTAAATTAGACGAATGTTTCTCGCTTCGACATTACGCGCGGGTCACTTTCACTATTTCGCGGTTTTTGTCTGCATATCTACATATATGTCCATGCAAATGATATAAAAGAAAATTAATCATGTCAATAAATTGATATTGTTGATTAGCTTATTGTAGAAACTTTGCTGAATTTTATATCTGTTTTTGCTTTATTAAAATATAAAGCAATGTTTTTTGTTTCCAAAAAAAAAAAATAAAAAGAATGCCGGAGAATATTCTGTCAATAAATGCGCACAAAGTAAGAATGAGTTCAGGTGATACATATCATCAGACCTAATCAAGGCTGAGTTAGATATAATTTTGACCATAGTATCGTCCAGAATACCCACCTAAAACAAGGCAAATTAAAAAAAAAACTAACATGTTAAAAAACAATTGAATGATGAAAATTAACTGGTCTTTATGTTTAATTAGATTTTATCCATGATACATGTATGACACAAAGAAGGTGTAAATTAATTTCATGTATGCTCGTGAAATATTATTCCCGCGTCCATCTTGTGTTTATTTTAATCCATCCATCAGTCAGTCGTTCTGAGTCGATTCCTGGACACAGACCTCCCCTAATCTGTGCCACTCCAACAATACTGGGTCTTTTGAATCCAGTAGCACCCATCTGTTTTATTAAGGTCGCCAGACCACTTGGCAAGACGGCGATTTTAATAGGTGATATAAAAATAACGCAAAGTATGTATGTATTGTATTTCTTTTAAATCTGTAGGTATTGCTCATGTGCAAAAATATAGAAGCAAAAAGCAGAAGGTGGGCGTGAAAGGATAATTTATGGACAGTTTAATTAATTCATAACATTTTTACTATGTAGGCAGCTTCCTCAATCATAATGAAAACGTAATTTTAATGGATGCACCTTAACATACTAAAACGGGTATTACAGTTCATAAATTGTTGAGATACAAATCTACAAAAATAAAACGCTTGCCAATTTCTCACAGTCTCTTGTTTAACTTCATGCACTGACTACTACGCTTATGCACTTGTGATGGTCATCAGTTCTTCCGTGTTGAGAAATTGTAGCTCTTGGACTCTACCAGCATATTATACCTTCTTATATTATGTCATCGGTTAACAGTGTTCTGTATATTAAAGACTGGTGTGTTCATTCATTGCTTTCCCAAGTGTTATAGTTAATCTGTCAGATGTCAATATGTTTCCAAACTCGACTATTTTGTAAAGGATTTCGGGTTTGATTCACAGATATATATTTTAATGGTGAATTTTAATTTCTGTTGTGAAAAGATACGTAAAAAACCGATAAACATTTTAATCACATTGCTGTTTGTTCGTATTTAAAATATGATCAACGTCATAGTGGTTTCATGAATCACAGTGAACGTATTTACATCCTTGCTCATTTTTCTTCCAAATAACGACTGTAAGATGGTTTGGAACGCATCATTGTATTAATAGTAAGAGAGTCTATAGTACTTATTCTACTATCTCATACATTTTTTCTTATGTTATCATTATAACCCTTTGTTCGCGTCTCAAAGTTGGGCTTTGGAAGTATACTTTCCTAATGAGGTTTAACCCAATAGTTTGCTTGAGTTATGAGTCTTTTGCTCTTTCTCTTCTGCGCTGTGCAATATTTTTTTTATATCATACCGAATGTTATGTACATAGATAGAAGTCATTTCGTTTCTTTAATTCATTTCTAGAATTTTCAACGAATCTCAGACAAAGATTATCACGTGGTCAGACACATCCTGTCCATGTTTTGTAGTACAGCGCATGACCATACCTTTTTACGGTTCATGATTTCGTGATTATAATTCGTAAACAGGCATCATAAACTGCTTGTTACAAAGAACTTGTAATGAGAGCTGACCTTCATTTGAGGAGTACGTCACAAAGCCAAGCGTGATGGTCCAACGGATGGATCAGTGTGTTCTGTACTTAAATATCTTTGTTATCGGTCGTGCAGTCATATATGCCCAAACCATATATAGGTTTTTCCTTACCGCGCAGAGTTTGAACGTAAATATTTGTTAATGTAGTTTATTTAAAGCCAAGTAAAAATATTTTTAACAAATACACATGGTCCATGTGGTTTTGTTTTTGGAATTTTATTACAAAATCCAGAATTTTTGATGAAATTTTTTCCCGTACGTTCATAAGGTTAACTTAGTTATACAGGAGTACTTCTTAATATTTATTATTTCACTTGTGAATTTAGATTACACAAAATTATGAGATTACAAAAAATATGATCATGTGTGTGGGATTGAGGTGATTATTATTTAATTTATTTAATGG
>DWDT01003920.1:0-11783 GCA_018245595.1 Microceris scylla | reverse complement strand
CCAGCAGGGGACTGAGATAGGCTGATGATGATGATGATGATGATGTTGTTCGATCCCCTCCCCCTATGTAACGCATCATAACGTTTTACAAGACCCCCCCCCCCCCTTCCAAATTGCGCTACGTAATACTTGACCGCCAACTAAAACGATACACACTATATTAAATAAAGTGGTTTATACCTTAGAAAAATTTGTCTATGTGTGTGTATTATTAACATAAAAACGGATATCTGTCTGTAGTAAAACAATATACTTATTCTGTTGGCGCAATGATCCGAAGTGGATCTTATATAAAACAATATAATAACTGTTAATATAAATATAATAGCTACATACTTGTAATTGTATAAATCAGCAAAGTCGATTAGTTTCTTGATAACCAGGAAACCATTATCATTGTAGAAATTTATTTGTTCTTGAGATAGTTTGTATGAACCTGGTATATTTACAGAGATACTGTAACAATTAGGTTTTATTAGATCTAAATAATTTTGAAATGAAATACGTAAATCAGAATTACCAAAATAACATTGGAAACATATAATATAGCAAAACATGTGTTGTGAATAAGATTAATTATAATATAATGCTATTCAACACACAGCAGTGGGATCCATTTGTTAAGACCAGTAATAAACACAAGTATGCTTCAAATGTAAATTATACCCCACTCTACTAACATTCATATTTAAATATTTTAACATGATATACCTTGTGAAAGATTAAACACTGACCAAACCTGCATGGTTAAAATTGACCATAATATGGGTGTGTGAAGTTTACTAAGATGCATTTGGAATGACTGACAGACAATGGCCTGATATTACAACATAAACTTATTTACATAAAGTGAGTTTAAAAAATATTACCATGGAGGAGCAATGCTAAAAACTTTACTCACAGATTACTTGTATCATTGGACAGTCGGGGGTTAATTGATTAAGTCAATGATAGTTTAGTGCTTAAGGTTTGGTCCAGCATTAGAATTTCTGCTATAAACAGAAAACTATCCAAAATAAAATATACATCATTTTAGGGTTATCTGCAGCTGTATTAGTAAAATAAAACTTGATTCAGAAAACTATACACAAAAAGTTGTCTTTGGGATTCTCTTAAGTTATGTAGTTTGCAAAGCCAAATTTAACCAGTTTAATAATCTATTAATTTCAACTTTGCTTCAGCATGTCAAGCTGCAATTTGATAAGGTGTAGACTATGACCATATCCTTATCATTCTGATAAATCTGTCACCAACAAAGATATAAGGGTTGATTATGATGATGATAATAATGAACCCCACTCTCATAGCAGGGCAATAATGGGATTGATAATGAAATTAGGGCACCCTCATTGGCATAAATTAAAGTACAATCAATACATGTTCACTAAACACAGTATATATTTTTTTAACTCTATTTTTTATTCAGTTTTTGACAGTAGTTTGCTGTTTGAGCTGATTTTATATATTATGTCCTGAGCCTGGTTTAAAATTACATTTAAATGTAATATGGAGTTTAACCAGTTATTTGAATTTAATGCTCAAACATACCTTAATGAAAATATTTTAGAAACTAAAACATTTTAGGTACCTACCACATGCTATTGTGGTTGCTAATTAGAAATTAATAAATACACTTTTTCAACGATTATCTGAATAAATATATGATACTTACTATTTAGGAGCGATTTTTACACGTTTCAATATATCCATGTTTCTTAGAAACGCTAAAATTTAGCTAAATAATAATAATCACTTCTCTTACAATGTAAAATAAAGGGAATTGTTAATTTCATACAGGAAAAAATATATCCAACACAATGCTTATATTGTTGAACTACATTAATTACGTTCACTTGTTTTAAGTTCTAAAAACGAACTGAAGCCACATATGGTATGTAAAATAATTTAAAGTTTTTCTCCAAAGCAAGTAAATATCTGTCAAGTTTTTTTGTTTACAAGACAAAGCGTTATCTACGGTATAAACTAAATCTGACAGTCAGTGTTGCCAGCCCCAAGAAGCTAAAAAACACCAGCTGACCAATAAATAAACAGTAGAAAACAGTAGGTAAAGTAAAGAAGGCAGATTTTATATTGACCTCATATAATTAAAACAATCACCTACTTTTATTACTTACCAGGACTCACTTACGTTGTTATATTATTGATCACAACATAATAAAAAGCAAAAATCAGAGTAAAATTATTTTTCACTTTTGTTCTCAATTGCTGATTTTATTAAAGACTTTGTGTATTGTTGTTTGATATTAACGGTCGGATTAGATATATACTACTAATTCAAAGCTTGAAAGCTATATCCACATCACAATACGCAACACAATAGGGCTTTACCTTGTATCTGTCATTCTTACACTGGGATTTCCCCGGACATAAAAATATGACTGATGACTGACTGATATAGACTGTGGTCGGGGCTTCCACCGAATTTTGACAAGAGTGCATACTGTCATCATAAAAAATTGCGAGTGGTTATCAAAAAGTATTTGCATAGTGTAATAAGTGATGCAGAATACTCATTGAAAAACACAAAAAATTACGAATGAAGCAGAAAACAGGGGCATCAATGTGAAAACAGCGAATCTACTGTTAAAACTGTAGGGTTGGTAGCACTGCTGACAGTAATGAATGTGACTATAAATTTTTAAATACATGGAAGGCTGATATCTATAGAGTAAAATTAAAAATATGCGATTGAACATAGGGTAGTCAGCGCCTCTCTATACCGAGGAAAAAAAACTAAATTATGTAATATTACACATGCGCCAACAAATATAGCACTACCGTAGATATATTATACATAGATTAAAGAAGCCAGCCGAAAATGTGTCCATCGAAAGAAAGAAAAAGCAAATGAGGTTAACTATCTGTCTTTTTCTACTTGCGTCACCAGCGAGATAGAGAGAGATAGTTAACGCGATCGTTTCTCTCTTTCTAAACCGTCGGACGTTGCCACATACAGACAGCCGTAAGTCTTTCCCACTCTATATATACAACATCTCTATGTATACTTTAGACTATGCGACGTTTTAGTTTCTTACTCAGTAACCAGAGGCGCTGATAGTTATTCAATTGGCGATAATGCCGAACTATGGCATAAGTTATCTATTTAAATGTGTATAATTAAATAGTTAAAAGTTCGAATTTAAAGCGATGCTGCTAAAATTTTACAGAATTTTATTAAGATAAATGTTGTCCTTGCAGTAATATTTTAGGAGTTATTGGAATAGAGGTATAATAGAACATTTTAGATTTCGTAGAATATAATGTTATAATGAGCAAGCATTCCTATTCTTACTTTTTATTAAACTGTTATTTTTCCACACTACTACGCTCTTTTGCCTACCTCTTTGGGAATTACATGATGTTTTGCTTTTTTAATATGTTACCAATTTGTTTTCGTTAGTTGTAATTATTTTGTAATAAATTTATAGTATAAAGAGCTTTTTGAATAATGTATTAAATCATGTTTATTTTCACTCCTTTCAAAAATATTTATTAAAGTTTTCTTTGGAGTTCGTGTTTATCATGTTTTGCCCACGTAATCTATACATCTTCAACAGCCTTTATTTCGATACTCTGCTAATTAAATTTAGTAAACAATGTTATTGCCATAAAAGTTTCACCTGCTTAATTATATTTGAGTCTTTAATTATTAGGTAAGTCAACAAATGTTACAATTCGCGACGATATTCCCATGAAAACATGTGCTATTCGACCCCTGATTCACAAGTAAGTATGTAATAATCGAGATTAAGTGCATATAGAGGGGCTCCTGTTAAATTAAATGACTTTTGGCGCGTGTTGTAATAAAGACTGAAATCTGTGGTATTCGTTGAGTAAATATTAAAAAGTTATGGAAATTTCAGTGGAAAATTCGTACTGAAATTTGTATTGGGTATTTGTTTTATTGACACATTGATATAATATTTACAATAGTTATAATGTAATTGTGGTTACGACTCAAGCCTCTTTTTTGGATATCTGGAGTTCAAATATGTTTTGCCACTAAATTTACGAAGGTTTGCGTATTTTCAAGATTAAATATGACTTGCTGTAACGACGAAGGAAAACTTTGCGTGGAGCCCTTCGTAATTTTTTGCTTAATTCTCCATAATGTTTTTCCTGAGAATGTTCCTATCTTATTCGGCGTATAAAAATATTTTGGACTGACGTATAAGAGTGATAAATAATGTTGATGTTTTATGAACGAAATTTTAAAATTTTATCTAATTACTAACAGACATTATTTGTTAACGTACCTAACTGAACTAATATTTGATACTAAAGATTACAGACAAAGCAACGCTAACAACGCTTATGTAGGATGTTTATCACAAAAATGACCAACATTTGATATTGGAATTATTTTTTAATGTGGGAATATAAATATCTATTATATTATGCAACCTTAATCCCTTTATCGTGCCCTTGTGGGCCGCACGAGAGCGTGATATTGAATTTAGTTTAGGTCGTCGAGCGCCGCCCGGTCGCGTGTCGAAGCTACGTAATTGTACACTGAGCTAAGTTATTATAAAATTTGCACGTACATATTTACGAGAAGCTTAATTTACTGAAGCACGTTCACCAGCAATAGTTGCAAATATTAGCGGGATCATTTGGTACTAACATCGAACAGATTCCCGTGATACATTTTACTATCAGGTAGGTATATAATGTACATACGAGTACATGTGGATCCATTGGCGATGTTTAGCCGAGGATTTTATTGAATAATAATGGAAATATTTCATTGGATCGATGTATCAATATGCTTAATCCAATTTGATTTACAGTCTCGTATAGTAAAAAATGATCACAATGAATTTGGGTAAGAAAACAAAAAAAAAAAAAACAAAAACATATTTATATAATTAACAAAAATCTACAGCTCAGTCTTAACAGGGTTTTGTGCGTGCCATTTCCTGAAAACAGCGATGGCGTGCAATACGTCTTTGGCGAACGGCTTCGGGTGTTCCAGGGCCAAGAAATGGCCTCCGTCATCCAGGATTGTCTCGCCCAACAGGTTTGGATACTTGAATTTCATCATCCATGGAGGGAAGTAGGCCAGTTCGTATTTTGCTTGTAGTAACCAGGTAGGAACTGTGCTGGGGATCCTAGAATATATATTAGAAATAAAGTATTTATCGTACTCGTAGTAGCTACATATATATTATTAAAAAGACAAATAAAGAATTGTAAAATCGATTAGTTTTTCCTACAGATAATAGGTATTAGGAGTAATTGAACGATCCGATATACATATGAGTATCTTGTTGTAATGTGATGTTCGTCCACAGACGAGAAACTAACGACTTATAGTGGGAATATAGCTACATACCTGTATAGAGGTTAAAGTGTTAATGCAGAACTTATTTACCGATTTTTAAATGTAGAAACAAAATACTCACTCGCCATATTTCAAGCTCATGAATCTCTTATTGAAAGTCTCAGAGTACAGTCTCATGGAGCTGGTGATACAATTCGAAGCCCAGTAGAACATCAGGTTGTCGATGAGCTGCGACTTAGAAAACTTGGAAGTCAAGTTGCCGTCGGGTGTGGCGCGGTTTTCGAAATTAGTCCAAGTTGAGAATTTTTCTAGAATGTACGCTAGTAAGCCTACCGGGGAGTCACTTAAAGCAATTCCTGGAAAAATAATAATTATTAAGAATAGTTTCTTTTTTCTTAAGTTCGGTGCAGACTGTATGTAGCCTTAACTCTTCCCCATTCCAGAGAACCTGTGCTCAATAGTGAAAAGGAAATAGAGTTGGGGATGGTGTTGATGACGACGTCTGTAAAAAGTCTTTACTCGATATTGTGAAGATTGACTGCCTCGTTGGTCGAATTGCCGATCGAGAGGTCCCGGATTCAAGTCGCAGGTCCGGTACTATTGGATTTTCTTAAATTAGAATTTCTAGTAGTGACCCGGAGTCTGGAAATACATCCGGTGTCTGGCAATAGGCTCACCACCTATTCCATGCGATGTAAACGTAACTGGTAACTGGTGAAATGTGGGAGTGTACTACACTTCTCTGCCTACCTCTTCGGGGATTACAGGCACGGTGTTACGTGGAGATATGTATATAAGGTACTCTCATTAAGAAGTAAACCCCTTTAGTATACAATATTACGGAAAACTACCATTCACTTACACTTAGGTCACGTCAGTAATTAGCCATATAATAAAAGCCATCATAAAACGTTACTCAATGTTATTTTAAAGAATTTTACTTAGAATTTTTGTCGTCACTTATGGTTAAGAATCGTTCGGCTTAAAGGCAACGAGGTTAATGTAAGTATATTATACAAACTTAAAATATTTGTCAATCATATGAGAAACCATAACAAATTGTTATAATAAAGCAGATTAAAATAACCTACAATAATTGTTTTAGAAATATATGGGACATAAGGTTTTTACAAAGTTTCTTAATCCCTTGAAAAAGACAAACAATACGAGTAGGCTTTGAAAAATACATGTGTGACAAAGGTAAATGGGACGGATTGATTAGCACCCTCCATGTACGAATAAGTATTGCACTGAGAAAAATATGTATATTACCAATGGTATCCGGCTTAGTTGCTTGTATATGTAGGTAGCCCGTTTCCTCCAAATTCATTCCAAACGTTTTAGACAAGGGGTACATCCGGTCTGCCAGTTCTGGTTTTACCACCAGCGGTGGATATACAGATCCCAGAACTCTGAAAATAGTGACGAGAGCACTATCTGTTATGGCCAGGTTTGTATGGTGGCCCAGGATCTCCTGCAATGTGTTAAAGGTATTCGTCATTGTATACAAAAATTAATAGTGATAAAGATTCTGAAAAAAAAATGTTTAACGTTGCATGAATCTCTATGGTAAATACCGTAAACGTAACAAAAACGTAACATCATGCTTGTAATCCGCCGAAGCGGTAGGCAGCGGAATACTACGTTTCACCAGCTACGTTTAAGTCCCACAATAGAATAGGTGGTGAGCCTATTGCCGTACACCAGGCACACATCCAGAATCCGAGTCACTACTAGGAATTCTACATTAGAAATAATCCAACAGTACCCGGGATTTGAACCCAGGACCTCCCGGTCCCGGAGTCAGCAGGTAAATATTCCTCTTAAATTTATCGATTTTATGATATAAATACATAACTAGTTATGTTTAGAATGAAATTTAGAAGCCCAGACTTTAGCCGCAGTCCAAACAACCAAACAGGTTTTTAAACTGTTCTGACTATAGTTCACAGTACCTATCAGGTTAAGAAACGTCGCCAGACTGGAACCTGGTATAGGAACGCTCTTCTTGTATATTCTATGCACATACAAGAAGGGCATCTGATCAAACATAGAGACAATTTCCGCTGTAACATTGTCGCAATAGGCTATCCCCAAAAAAAGGCATGAGTTAAGTTGTTATAAATTTAATTGTGAACACTGACATTCCCGAAACGCTTAAGAGAAGTTAAGAAGTTTATTAAACTGGTCCCAGGAATCAATCAGTGCACTCTTTTGTGATAACTTGGTCAGTATGACAACATTTATTCATTATTGCTTCGATATTGTTCCCAGTTTAACAAACCTATATTCAAAGGCTTCTCACCTTAGGGAAGAAGGTGACCATGACGCTGGCTATGATGGCGCCCCAGTCGCCCCCCTGTACGTAATACTTTTTGAAACCAAGTCTCTGCATCAAGTTGCGCATGACCACTGCCATCTTGTCTGCGCCGAGGCCAGGCCTTGCTGCTGCCTGTAAGCGTGTTTCTTTGATTCTAATTATTGTTGTGAATATTTTAGTAATATCGTAACATCACGCCTAAAACCCTCAAAGGGGTAGGCAGAGGAATGTAATACACTCCCGTTTTACCGGTTACGTTTACCATCCATAACGGAATAGCTGGTGACCCTATTGTCATATACCGGGCATAGATCCAAACTCAGAGTGACTACTAGGAATTTTTATTAGAAAATTTAAGTTTAAACCCAACCCGGTTGCATTTGCAACCACTCGTCCATCGAGGCAATGTATTGTAGTAATAGTATCTATATACTATATTATATTGTAGTAAATACATATAGTAGCATATGTACGTTAGTGTAGCGTATGTACGTTATTTTGACAATTTTCTCACTGCCATAAAGTATTGGAAATAGGTATATCTTTATAAAAGTGTCTGCTTCTGTCTTCCGTTACATTTACTTTTATAAAGATTGATGAAATTATGGGTGTTTTCTCATTTGCAAGTACAAATGTTTAAATGACAGGAAAATAGATAATCATCACGAAATATACTTACGTCGGAAAATCCATATCCAGGTAGACTGGGGACTATGACTTCGAGTGCGAAATTTCTGTCCATACTGACGGCGGTGAGGAGTGGGATCACCTCATAGAACTCCCTTACAGACCCAGGCCATCCATGAAGTAAGAGCAAAGGAACTATTTCTACATCTTTCGGCACCTGAAAATATACATCCATTTTAATTTTATATGTTCCTAAAATATATATACCTCAACGACCCGAGTTTAAATTTTAAAATTACATTTACGTAGTATATCTTCCCAATTGATTTCTTATTCTTGTCTTCTTTTCTGATATTACTGAATCCTATTTACCTATATGTCTAAGCATTTCAATCAATCGCTGAATGTTTTTTATTATAATTTTAATAAGAGTATTTTCGATGTTTTTTTTTATGAACTGTCTCTGGAATTTAATTCTTTATTCCTAAATACTTGTCTTCCTCAACTGTCATGTTCATCTCGGTCTAGATATGTTTCATCACACAGCATGCGTCTTCTCTCTCGAAAAGACACACGTAATACAGTTCAAATTAATTCATATTTCCTCTCTAGCCCTCATATTTATTTTTTAACACAAAGCTAAAAATGTTACCTTTGGAGTAACCCTGATGAAGTGAATATCTAGGCCTTGGATATTTGTCTTGAATTGAGGGAACTGGTTCAGATAGGTCTCTCTTTCCGTGAACGGGTACTCCTCCGACCAATATTTCACCCAGCCGTCAACCTGCTTGCTGTTGAAGCCGTACTCGAACCCTACGCCTTCTAGCGGTGGCGCTAACGTGTTGTATTCTTTGAGGCGCTCCTTTAGATCTTTGATCATCTGTAAAAAGAATTTTGATATTTTTTTGTTCGACACGGACCTCCTTTTATAATAAGCGAAATAACGACATAGTTTGCCACGACTGACAAGAGGCTGTTGGCAGATTTCACAGACTTACGTACTTGCAATATGGACAAACTTGGTGACAGACTTAACTAAAGGCTTGTTTTGTGCATTGGAGTGTCCAAAAATGCTTTAACGGTTGACGTTAATAATTAGAAGGAATTGATTCAATTTGATGATTTGAAGGGAAAGCTGCTTGTGGTTGCTATAATCCATATTACTTATTATAGAATTTCAGTAAACTCTTGCCCTAAGGTTGTACCTTCCTAACCAGTTTTTCCCGAAAGTACTAGAGATTACATGACCCAAAAATTATGGACTTACAACTTCTTTGAACTTGATACTGAAAGGATTAACGCTGTCATCAACCTTATCCTTCAGTTTCTCTTTCCCCCACCACTCGTTCAAGTCCACATCCGGGAGGGGCGGTGGGCTTCGGAGGAAGATGTAGTAGACTGGGTACAGACCAACGACTAGGAGCAAAATTAGAAGTAGGCGAGACATCTGGAAGCATAATAGATTTCTTTATTGCTTATCAACATTCATTGATTAACGGCTCTCGTTATGTATTACAACTGCTGTTTATATTTAAAATTTGCAAAATAATTAAATGTTTCATTGATGTATACTTTGGATATTTAATTTCTACTAAAGTAAACAATTAAGTGTATATAACAAGGAATATCACAGACAGTTGTTGTTATATTTCAGTAAGTTAATTTCAGTAATATAAGATAATAATGTAATATAAGATAATCATAGTTAGTTTCGTGATATAAGATTTCTACAAGAAGTAGGTATGTATTTAATTAAAAGCTAACGGTAAAGTATAATCGCGTCAATAAATGTAAACAGAAATAATCATGAAATAAAGCGTTTTGTTGACATTACCAGTCTGATTATTTCATGAAGTTCAGTTATTGAACGTCAATACTATAGTGTAACTGTTGGGAACTAAACAAATAGTTACTTTACATACGTATATGTATAACTATAGAACTATCATTTATATACGAACGTAGTGCGGTCACGGTCAAAACCGGTAAGATATTGCGTAACATCGTATTTGGACCACAACAAAATATTTGTCAAACGACGAGGCAACATAAAACGTAGAATGTTTTACACAGTCCACGTGCCCACTAGCCAACAACTTATACCACGCACAGTACATAGGTCAGATTTAATAATACTTACCTTCAAACATATCTTACCTTGTCTTTTGATAGTGGATTAGCAATGCATGGTAAGACACGTCAAGTCGCAACGAACGCACTGCGAGGACTGGACTGATAATAATTTGATACATGAATTAGCGTCGTTTGTTTAACAAGAGAACCAGTCCCGTACGTATGGACGCGCTTGGCGACGAATCAGAATAAGGCCGTGTGCATGGTGTTGGATTTAAATAATTTTTGTATTACTTTATTCACAAGACTAAGACATAAATTTTGCAAAAATTAATAAGAGCATACTCCTATTCAGACATGTGGAAAGAATGGCAGATCAAAGAAAAATAAAGCAGATGTACGATGAGATTGATGACGGATGCAGGTGTCAAGGGAATTCTGTTCTACTGGATAAGGGAGGTGCTGGCAATCAGTGGATCGCGGTACAGCGCAGCTTGCCTAAGCACATCTTAATGCTCTGGCCCGCGACGGATACCAGAATAGGTGGTACGAAAAGCTGTGTTCTGCTTGGTGATTATGGGCAAAAACCATCTCTGGGGATGTATATGTTCAGCAGTGGATAAAGAGACTGATGATGACGACAATAAAATCAGTTACAGGGTAAGCAGAAAGTAGCGAGTGCCAAACATCTCTATCCTAACAAACCTGACGTACTTTTACATTCATCGTTCTCTGTAGTATTGTAATATCAATCTTGTTAATACTATTTTTTTAATATTGTAATATTGATATCAATCATCAATATGGAACACGTATAAGACATATATTTGTGAGGAATTATCACTGTGTAAATTATCTTATTACCTATTAATAATATCATGTATATTTTCTTTAGCCACTGTTATCAATCAGTGTTACGAACCCAAACCTTTATCAGTGATAACTAACCATTACGTGCAGGTGGATCATTCGTTGTTCATATCTCTGATAATGAGGGTTACTGGTCAAAAATATAGATATAGTGATTAAAAAAGCCTACGTCCAGTTTAATTATGTTTTATCGGCTGTCTGGTCAGCATAGTACAGGTTCCGCCTAGTTTAAAATCGAATTGGGACGACACACACGGGATCCGTGTGTGTCGTCCCAATACATAATCGTCATTTTCATCCCTTTCATCGTTCCACGGTTGTACTCGTGGCTCCATTCTCAATATATCGTATCTATATAATTCTCAAATATATCGAGCGATCAAAGAATCTATCTATTTATATAATTCTCAAATATATCGAGCGATCAAAGAATCTATCTATTTATATAATTCTCAAATATATCGAACGATCAAAGAATCTATATATTTATATAATTCTCAAATATATCGAGCGATCAAAGAATCTATATATTTATATAATTCTCAAATATATCGAGCGATCAAAGAATCTATATATTTATATAATTCT
>DWDT01003919.1:0-11785 GCA_018245595.1 Microceris scylla | reverse complement strand
TTATAAGCATTATTATTGAAAAATATTAGCGTTCTGCACTTTTCCTGCACATAAACTATAAGTGTGCCAAATTTTATCCTCCTGCGTCCGCGCAATTTTCGTAAAAAGGGGTCCAAAGTTTTGGCATCACGTATTAATATATAGATAATCTATGTATAAATACGTGAAGCAAAAACTTTGTACCCCTTTTTACGAAAATTGTGCAGACGAAGGAGTATGAAATTTGGTATACTTATAGTTTATATAGAGAAGGAGTGCATAATACTAAAATGTATGTGTAATGTGTATTACATATACCTTAAATTGAATTAAATAAACCATTTATTATTTACTTTCCCATTGTCAATGTCAGACATGAGACGGATTGTTGTCAATAAGTAGCGCAGAGGATAGATTTATATGAGTGTAGTCTTTGACATTAGAACCTAGACAATGCTCAAAGGTTTTTTATGCTTTACGATCGAATTTCGTTCGCTGCTGGGCCACTAGTCTAATTTAATTCAATGGATAGCCTAAATGTTAACGTTAAATCATCAATTTATTTAAGCAGATTTGGTAACGCATGTAATCAATTGTAATGTAGAATCTCAATCCAAATATAGATTCTGACTGTGTTTAAATTTAAATTACGAAGAATTTATACATCAAATTACCTAACAAGCGTTCCACATTTAAAAGTGTGTATGCTAAGTTATTGGGTAAAGTCAGTTAAGAGTCACATTTATAAGGTACATCGTTTATCCATAGTCTAAAGTGACATGGGCATAGATGAAATTATATGAATAAAATAATAAAAATGGCATAATTACCTATATTAACTCAACTAAATTCTCAAACATACGTCACTCAATCAGTTTATAGTAACGCAGATATTTCGATAGTAACATGACGTATAGCCGTACCTACATGTTCTTTTTAAATATTGCTGCAAAATATAATTTTTGTTCTAACTACCAACAACAAAAGATAGACAGAAATATAGAATGAAAACCCAATGAAAAAAAAAATATATATGCCGTATAATTATTGCTGTTATAGTATAAACAATTAATTTAAAGTTACTATGGATATGACATTCTATTAACATTTTATAAAATTCAATTTTCTTGAGAGTAGCGTAATATTTACTCAGAATATTATATTACTGAAGATATTTAAATAAAATGTGTAATAAAGTTATTATAATATTTAAAGTCAAAGCGCTGAATAAATTACTAACAACTCTGGTAATACGACACAGTTTCAAAAATTACCCTCGAAAAAATATTTTATATTCAATTTCTCATCCATTTCTCTGAGTTCGCCTTAGAAGCTTCATACATTATTGTTAATGAATTGAAACTTGTATTTCAAAGGAATGGGGTCGTATACCTATACATATATTTCAGCCATTACCAAGCTAACTTTTTAAAAAGTAATTAATATCTTGGTCATAAATATATTCAGAGCAAAACAAATTAGTGTTTGTGAACTAAGGTAAAGTTGTTAAATCAGCCTCTTTAGCCGAGGGTGTGGGCTTCAAATTTACAAAGTTACTTTGACTTTACAAAGTCGTGTGCATTTTAAATTAAAGTATAACTTGCTTTAACGGTGGCCGACTCGGAGTCGTAAATTCGATTTACACATAGGACAATCTTGTAATAATATGTATTTGTTTGGACTGGGGCTACAGTATTTTGTCAAAATGTGTATTCAAAAGCGTATGCACCAGCTGTCTTAATACTATAGTTCAGGATCTGGATAGTCAGGGATCACATCATTATCTGTGAGTTGTCGCAAGTTACTGTTTATGATCAGCCAGTGCCAAGTAAAGTTACCTTTTACGACACTCCGGTATACTGGCCGGTATACTAGTCGAGGAATATATTCTTTCTCCTTCCTAACACGGATCCCTTATTATTTTTATAATGTTATCAATTATAAAGGTCGTTGCCCTATGCGAGATCGTTTATATACCACTTTGTTATAACTACACCTTAGTCATACTCATATAACAGTTCGTTTTATCTTCCAACGCCTCGGATACTTTAAGTAGTGCGTGGGTGTTTCCTCAGAGACTTATCCCCGTTAATAAGATTCGTTTATTCGAAACAAAGCTTGTCTAAACATTACACATCTGACATTTCTCTTCAGGTGGGTAGTCGTTATAAATCGCGTTTGGATAAGATTGTTTTTGTTTATTCAATAACAATCATTGTGCTGTTTATGTCTCATGGATTGTTAGATTGTATTACCGCTTTTATTGTTCGTTTCGCTAACTTTGTGTTTGTGTAACGTGTTGGTGTTCAACGGGCAGAAACGGCCACACGATATCTCAATTTGAAACTAAACAGCCAAACCTTGCAACCACAAAGGGCTAGCTGTAGTAAATTAGCAGCCAAAGTCCGTACAAAGTATTTTAATGTCTAATAAATTACTAGTGATAACTTGACATGATGTTTCAGTGAGGTCGTTTATAAAAAAAATGTCGGAACAGGCAGACGGATCACCTCATGGTATGTGGTCGTCGGAGCTTATGGACGTGTGCAAAGTTAGAGGAGTTGCCAATTCGTTGCAAGTATTGAAGTAGAGCCCTTTTACGCTTTTTTTAGAGATCCCACGGAATGGCGCTTCGGGAATATTTCGGAAATTCCTACATATACTACTTGCGTGAAATAAAAAAGGACGTACGAATCGAAGCGTGAAGGATCGCCACGAATCCAGTAGATGTAGATGGGGTATTGCGTACTATTTATATACCTATGTATTTATGTATATGTTGGCAAGCCACACTGGGAATACATTTAAAAGACAATAAATGAAGTCTGCTTTACATATAGGTACAATATCTCTCCGAAGTCTCCGAAACCAGGGTACGAATTTGACAGGATTGATGATTGTACAAGAAGCCCGTCAAGTTTGTAATCACAGAATTATTTGATACTCGGGCTCTCTGCCTATCCCATAAGGGATCTGGTGCGATGCTTTAATGATGATAAATGATAGTGTAAATTTTACAATTGGCATAATAATGACTTTCACACATATCAGTGGGTTTCCCGTAAGAAAGGCGCAACGGATACTGGAAGCTCCAACGTCATTAGAAACGACGCTGCGACTGTCATTCGAGATGGATTGCCGTCCCTTTGTCGCGTGCCTTTACAATCCACGACAAAATGTACGAGTCAAGTCTCACGACACGATTCCGACGTAACGTATATTATAATATTTCATATTCAGACATCTCTAAACATGACAATCGGAACCTAAACTTATTGATAAGGCCGTCCATGCCATACATTTGTTTATGTCTAGAAACAAACATGTGCGCTCATTTAGCAGTTATTTTCACGAATGGGAATCGACCCAACAACCTTTGGATTACCAATTAGTATCACTGTTAATAATTGGCTTAAATGTATAAGGTTTCAAGGTGATAAATGTACTTATATCATTGCAAAAATGGAAATATAATATATTTGTTTTTCTTGTGGAATAAGTATATAAATAAAACTACTGGCTGCATGATAGTACGTACGTATTCACGGTCTTAATACAACCAAGTAACCATTGAAGACCGTTGTAAAGACGTCGTGGTCATAAAGTTGAAATGGAAGTTTTAGATAAATTTAGGTCTCATTTTAATATCCACCAACACTCGTGATCGCCAAACTTGTGTGTCTCTGACATTTTGGATTTATGGTCACTAAAAGCGGGCCGATATATTTAAATGATAAAATGCTAGAGCACATTGTAGGGACAAGTCTTAAAACCTCTGTATTTTGTTCTCAAATAGTTTCGTGTTTTTAGATTGAAAATAGATTTATTTTATCATAAAATTGATATATTCACTTTCTGTACATACGTATATGACTATACAGATATATAAAACGCACACAATATATGTCTTTATTTATAAGGTTAATTGCAGGCGGGAATGTGAATTTTCCTACGGAATGGGAAACCGGAAAGACAATAGTTTGGAAACAGATCTTGTAGGCAAACTGTACCTACAACGATCGACAATTCTTATATAATGGAATGAACAGAAAACGTGTTATGATCACTTCAAAATATTTTCTAAAATATACATTTTTTTTCATTATTTTGGTACGCACTATATTCAATTGAGTACTGTATTATGGTACGCATTGGTACGCACTTTAATCAATTGAGTATTGAGTATTGAGTATCGTATTTTAATGAGTATTTTTATTTTCAGGAAATTTAAAGGACTCTTCAAAAATTTTTTACTTTTTCAGTTCTTATTTTATTAGTGATTACTTTTCCGCTGCATTTATTAAGGGGTAGGTAGGGGTGAAAGGGTAGGTAGGGGTAGGAGGTAGGAAAGAGAGTAGTATATTCCCGCGTTTCGCGAGTTACGTTTACCTCTCAAAATGGCATAGTTGATGAACCTATGGTCACACACTGGGCACAGATCCAGATTTCGACCAACTAGTAGAAATTTCTACTAGAAAATTTAACTTAGATAAATCCAATAGAGCCTGACCAACGATTGAACTCAGCACCTCCAACGACCCACACAAAAGAAGTCCTAAGGTTTCTGGCAAACAAAGTATGTAATAAAGAATACATTTTGAAAACCTAATCGCTTTGTGCCTTAAGCGTCTGTCCCTTAGCGATGCCAATCTCGCATTAATGGTTTTTGTTGTCCTTAAAACCCCTCAGCTCTTTCATAATCACTGGGCAACATCCAGAAAAGCTCTCATAAAGATAAAGTTGGTCCCGATTTAAATTGAAAGGCATTTTAACGGTATTTTTGAACGTGTATTCCACCGCTAGCAGCAAGCGAATATAGCTTCGCAACATATGCAAGCAACAGAAGTGGCTAGTGGTTTAGAATTCAGCTTCCAATCCCAGGGTAGTCTGTCTTAAAATTAAATATTGCTTGTGGTAACGTTGAACGAAAACATTATGAGGAAACACTCACATCTTAAAAGTCTCTATAATGAACTTCAAGGCGTAAGAAAGTTTGACCCCGCATTTGAAGAATGTGGCGGACATTGTACTCAACCCTTGGCATTCTTATAATAAAATCGTGTCTACCAGCAGAAAGCCAAAAGAACGGATGCTCATGATAATATTGTCAACATTACGAAAATGTGATGTATGCATTTTTTAAAAACGCATTCGTATCATCTGTGTTATCAAAAAATTACTTTTCTTTCACCCTTTGTTTAATTTAATTTCACATTGCTTGTAATTACTATTATTTTTATTTCTTGAAACATGTGGATGTGTCGAGTTTTTCTCCGGGAATTCAAAATTTCTATAGTTTTTACGATATTTTTGATCGCACGGATGAATGAATTAGATTGTCCCACGCTTCGACGCTAATATTTTTGATCGGCGATGTTTTAGCTTCTCGCTGCTTGTGAAGGAGATACTGTATCGAGATAACTTTTCAAGGATTTGTATTGATGTCCAATTTTGATGTTGTCTTCAAGCGCCAGAGGTCGAAAGTAATTTTAACTAAAAATGCTTTTTAGGTTGTAAATGTAAATTAGTTTGTTTTGTATTTTCTTGTAGTTAAGATAAGTCTAGAACGAAATGTTTGAATAAATGAAATAAAAAATAGTTTCGGATGTGAGAAATACCTAGCGAATAAAGTCGTGAAATGAGTATTTAGGTACAAAGGGTTTATGATTTCGAAACTTATACAAGAAAGGTTACAAAGAAAATAAAATACAAAATTGGTCTTGCTAATAAACTGTAAGACACCTATTAGCATATTATATGGTTTCTTAAATATAGTTTTCGTACGTCACATCTTACAAGGCGTCGCGGTATCCCGCTGCTAGAAATAGGCATACCGGACTTGCTTCTAGCGTTGAACTTTAGAACAGACAATTTAACTTCAATTCTATATGAATATAAATACATATTTATGATATACGCATTTTTATAATATCAGTCCACGGGCAGTTTGGTAGTAGTATGGGCTACCACAGGTTCGCCGTAGTCGCAGTGGCTTTGGAGTTCCATCCATTATATAACCCATAGTAATAATAAAAACAAACTATTCCTACTTCTAAAATCATAACACATAAAGTCATGTATTTTTCACTTTACAAAATATTTCGCATTGGTTATTGTAAAAATGTTTAAATAATCGGTTTAAACTACCAACCGACCGAAAAACCAAACAGGAGATGTGTATGAAACGTGTGAAATTTTACGCACTATGAGACTTCACATTAGCATATAAAGCTTTCAATCTGTCACGAAACGAACTCTCAGTGTTGGTCTTCAATAAAAGGTGCCTTACGAATCGAGAGCGTTCCTAACAAAAACATCGATAACATCGACTGGAGTCGTTGACCACAGACAGAAACACGTAAAAACAACGGTATAAATCCATAAAGCAATCCGTTCAAGTCAATAACAGTGAAAGCTTTCCCGCTAAAACATATTTTGCAAAATGAAGTACAACTGTACAGTGGAAAAGTGTGATTCATTCGCGTATTTGACTTCATCTACATACAAGAGAGAAAGCCAGGATGAGTTGTTTTAATTACGACGAAATGAAAAAAATCGGAGCTCATATTGAATGTTTAAAAGATACATCTATAGTACTCATCAGAGTTTATTAAATTTTTTATTTAAAACTGAAGCGAATTATTCGAGAGCCATCATATGTTATGGTTGCTACGATCTTGAAAGACTTGAAGAATGTGAATATATCAGTGACTTTGACACGTATTAGTCCTTAATTATAACAATAACAATAGTATTAATCAGTATGAATGTAGGTAGTTAGTATTAGCATCAGTCTTAGAAGAGGTCAGTTGCAAAATGTTCGTGGCAAGCGTGAAAAGTAAAAAATATTCCTTTAAAAAGCTCAAAAAAAGTCACGATCCAAAATAATTTGCATTAAATTAAATGCCAGAAATTACATTAGCGGTGATTAAATACCTTAAAATGTCGTAAAATTGTTGTAAATTTTACACATTTTATCTCTTAGTCGTAGTAAGTTGAGTGCATTAATCTAAGTATTTTTCAGTCTAGATTGTAACTCTTAGTTTAGGTAACAATGTTTCGTTAAGGATTTTTTAAAATAATCCAAACCTAATTTATATCTAAGAGGAACAAAAATTGAATAGTGTTTTATGTAAATATATGATGAACATATAATATTTGAGTATATAGCAATGACGGTGATAAATTTAATATCTGTCAAATTCCAATTTGCAAAACTTGTAAAGCACAATAATAGAACAGAAATTAAACGCTGTAGTAAATGAGTGGTAAATACAATGGCGTTTTCAAACGTGTCCACCTGGTTCATTCGGCCTAAGTGGGGTAAATGACAAAAACTCACGTCCCCTTTGACACAGTTCGCAGGACATGGCGACTTGATTAAGTCGAGCCTCGAGGCGGATACGTGTCCGCAATTGGTGCTTTCACCCTAAATGGTAGTTAAAATGTATCATGGAATTATTTTGGGTTTTTGTTAAATGCTGCTGAAAAGCGTTGCGACGATTGTGTTTGGAGAGATCTTGCGGACTTATGAAATTGTATTGGGTACGGAACCCTTTTGCTTTACTGAATTTTTGCGCTGTGTTTTTATTCGTATGCAAAATATAGATAAGTCAGACAATTTCTATTGTTCACGACACAAATTATTTATTGATACATTGTTGTTTATCTACCGCATACAATTATCTGGATTATTATTTGGGTTTATTATTTACAATTTACATTTGGGTTGAGAAAAAAAAAAATTAAAAAAAAAATACAATTATCGCATACAAACAATTTTTAAAATATAGATTAAGAGAATAATAATGAAATACTATAGGTAATTACTACAGCAAAGTAATAAATTGCGCGATGCGTGGCATAGTGATATTTTTTTAATAAAAATAATAATCATTTTGATTTTCAGCAGCATTTTAATTACATACATTTTTTACCTTATGAAAATGTTCACGTTGAATGTAACCGTTCATTTAGTTCACGTTTCGACAATAAAGTATTTTTTCTTTGTGCCTCACTAATGTATGGACAATAATTTCGCAGCTACTCCATCACAAGAACATTAATCCACGTACGTCTACTTGCTATTCTGGCGGTTGGCCCACTGTCCTACAAGTGGTGCGTTTACCCTGCCGTTAATGGGGTAATATTATTTGGGTGAAATGGATTGGAAAAATATGTTAATGTGATACAAAAGAGATACGCATATTTTACACTTGTGGTGCTTTCTAAAGATAAATAGTAAATTCTATGAAAGTATGAAATATTATAAGGATTTTGCAAGGATTGTGTAGATATTCATTAAGCTTGGGTACACTGGGATCATCTTATGTATTGGCTGAGTGTCATTCAAAGGTATTATGGGGTCAATTTGACTGGTCGTATGTTTTAATGCTCTAGTCGCTAAAACATCATCAATTTCTTAAAGGTCTTTGGCGGTGCCTAACTAGAGTGAGCGATACCGCTTGCATCCAGCAGAAGACTGAATTAGGCTGAGGTTGTGTTGCGTGACGATTTAGAATTTTGGCCGACAAACATCACTGTTAATTTATAAGTCAGCGATCACGGCCTCTACGAAAATCTGAGAGACCAGAAAAATCACCAATGAGCTGTCTCGGATTTAAGGGAGAGCTCTCATCTCAACATTCTTGGAGAGCTCTATGTTATAGCGTTCCGAAAATACCTTAGTAGAACGTTCGGTCCACATTGAATTTTTTTCTTACTCTATTTTTTTACCTTTATTTCTTTGGGTCCGTACTATTCTCCAAGGGTTGACTGGTGGAGAATGCTATAAGGCATTAAGTTCGTCCCTTGTTATGCCTGTATATGGTGTTCAATAATGAGTAAATAAATAAATTAATTAAACATGTAAAGGATGAAAACGAATATTAAGGTAGTACCTGTATATGGGTCATTTTGTTTTGAATAATATTACTATGAATGATATTTGTTTTGGTTCACTACTTGTATATTAGACCTACTTATGATATTACGTATTTAAAAAAATCTCAATTCATTGGACTACATTTAATATGTAATATGTATCATATAATGTCAACATATACATATGCGTGTATAATAATTTAAAACATTGTGCAGAGGCTTAAGTCTCTGGACGTAGAGTTTCGTAAGGTATTAAATGTACAACGAACTTATGGTCGTGAGCTCTACCGAAAATTTTGAATCAACAACAACTTCTAACAAGTTTTAACTGCTATTGTCGTGTTTACCGGAACTAAATGGTTAACAACGGCGATATCCGAATGTTATGGTAGGCTTATTCAAGGTCTTATAGGAAACTGAAATTTTGTTGTGATTGAACTGGTCCGTTGGTCCATTGGTTAGTTATCCTGACCACAGATATGATCCGATGGTAGTGGATGAGATTCACACGCACAATAATTAGTGTGTTGAAAACAAGTGTTTGTTTTGCGTGTGGGTTAAAAATATTTATTTGCATAAGCCTACATTTATATGTAAGTAGTATATTCATAGTTTATCCGCGATCAGGTTACTATAATACAGGCTCTATTCAGGCCTATTGGGGGATCAGGTGGTCATGTTTGAAGACGTCCCAAAATATTTTCTTATTATTATTTATTGGACCCGCGTGATTCCGGAGTTGATTCATGGCAACTGCCTATAGTGAGCCCCGCTGGCAGAGTTCGACTTGGCAGACATCGAACGTGTTAAAGAACGTTATGAAAAACAGCAAGGAACATTATTTGTACAGAGATATGCACTAAGATTTGAGCTCAGGACCCCCGGAGTGGGAGCCAGAATTCTAAATCACTGGGCCATGACTTCTCAGTTTAGTATGACTGACCCCAAATCATGCACACTAGAACGATAAAACTTACTACAATATCAATATGGGACAGCTCGGCTGGGTGTTGAAATAATCTGTTAGGCTTTACCGATTCGACCTAAAAACGTGCCGTTTTATTAAATATTTGTCCCGGGAAGGCGTTACTTATCGCCAAATTCAGCGGATCCAATACCGTGACTCGCTTTTTCATTCAAGCACACCGGGTATCTCGGTCACCTACCCACTTTTTAGAAATCCGCACCGACATTGGAGAAACGCAGCTTGCGTAGGTATCTATATACATAGATACGTACCAAGGAGACATGAGAAAAAGTAATCGTATTAAAATTTTTTTCATTATCACTATCATTTTTATGATGCTCATAAGGCTCTGTATTGTATTAAAATTGAAAAGGAGCGTTCATTCACATTAAGAAGGTTTGAGACATGGAGTTAAATCGGTATGTTTTCTTATAACGAATTTATTTCAAACTCTATAGTTACAGGTTGTAAAGAGATTGATTTAGAAAATTATTTTTATTATTAAAGCAAACAATTTTTGAAGCCATTTTTTAAATTATTGTATAAAATTTGTAAGCTGTTGAAATAAGAATGTTTTTAATGTATCTTTATTCGATCGTCGTTTTCATTTGACTTTAAAATACTATAGAAACTGATACATGCATGTATGTATGATCTATTGTCGTTATGGGTGGACACAACTCTAAGCCCTTCACTGCCTTTTCCGGAGTTCCTCAAGGATCGCATCTCGGCCCTTTGCTGTTCAATATATTCATTAATGATATTGCTAATTGTTTTCAAAATTCTAAATTTTACATGTTTGCGGACGACTTGAAATTCTTTAGGAGAGTAGACTCAGCTAGTGACGCGATTCTACTTCAAAACGATTTGAATAATCTCGTCTCGTGGTGCACCTCTAACGGTATGTGTTTGAATATTCCGAATTCCGATTATTTTATTCGATTTGATTCATATTTAAATAATTTCATAAACTGTCATTGTTATTTACGTTCTCATTAGATTCTACTCCAGAATGATTTGCATTGTCGTTTGTACCTATAATTGATGTAACATTTACCTTTAATTGTATTAATTTGTAATTGTATTCTATGCATGTAATAATGTTTATGTCGTTGGTGCAACTTGTAATAATAAATAAATAAATAAATAAATAAATACATAAAGAAAGGTATATTCATTCAATTCTTTGGACACAAATTATGTATCGTTATGGTGTTTCAAATAACATTCTTTAATTTATTTGCTTGGTAACATCAAAGTAGATGGACGTAAGTTTTTAGCGTTTTAATTGTAATACTGCTTTCAAAAAAAAAAAAAAAATTACTTGCGTTCCAATTTTTAAAATACGCTCGTTTTGGTTAATTTTTAACCGTAATAAACCGTACATTATAATGTAATTTACGATTTAAATAAAGAAAGCAGATATTTCTTGAAGTCTGGGTTTATATAAGGTTTAGTAGCGCACCAAATATCTTCAAGGTGTCTTCTTCATGTAAGTACAAATTTAGTTGCCATCTCACCGTGATTACCGAGAGTTCATTGTACTGTATGCTCCAGTATGATTGGGGAAGCTGCAACGCATTCCAAAGACAAGAGAAAAGATAAAAAGAACAGTTTTTCCTATTGGCAATGGAAACGAGTCCTGTTCAGCATCGATCTAAGTGAAAAACAAGCGCTGATCTTCCGCGACGCTAGCTGATGAAGTCACGGTAGCGACTGGCAGCAGCGTGATTAAAAAGCATTAAAAAGAAAACGAGAATAAAATGATAATAATAAAGATGGAAATTTAGTACGAACTCAAGAACGGCTGAACCGATTTGGTTGATTTCTTGTTTGTTGTATTTCATGAGGTCTGAGGAATGTTCTTATGAAGACAAAATACGTAAAAAATACGAAGAAACTAGTAAAAACAACAATTTTCTTTTCACATACAAACCATTCTGTCCCCAACTGTAA